>ML260902.1:0-87369 GCA_005239495.1 Nicotiana undulata | reverse complement strand
TTTAATGCGTTGGAATCTAGACTCATAGATATTCAATTTGGTAGGTATATCATCCCCTAATTCTAAGTATATTGGGATAAAATAGAAGTTAGATTTGACCTAATTTTCAGCACATTATGAATGTAACTTGTGAAGACCTTTGCCAACTTTTGTTCCACCACTTGCTTGACTTCAAAACGTAGCACACGAATATCATATGAAAAACATAACTCATAGAATAAACTCCTTATCATGTAATGAACCATAGTCTCACCCTAAAGTACATGTTGTAACATTTCAAACTCGTCGACTTTCGACGAATCTTATTTTCTTCAATTGGTTTAGCTTCTAAGCTTTCCAATCATGTTGGTACTCGTTATTGAAGATCTTAAATATTTGTAACCTCCAAGGTTACATTATTAACTTACTATATATTCCATCAAATATAATCTTATTTTTGAGCCTACATCAATTGACTTACTATGTACTCTCACGTACGAAAACATGGGGTGTAACAAGTCGGCGATGTACAGGTGATACCAAGCGCTCACGTGCGCATTCGAATACACGAAAGGACTTCAAGGAGTTACGCTTTTGGCTGAATAAAATGGATTCGCACGACAAGAATTCAAGGATGTGGAATGTTTCCTAAGGGTTCTGCAGACTCTCGAAGATAAATACAGACGTCTCTGTACCGATCCGCAAGACTATACTAAACATGCTCATGACCGTTGAGTCCTATGTAACCTAGAGCTCTGATACCAACTTGTCATGACCCCAAATCCTAACAAGTCGTGATGGCGCCTATCGTGGAACTAGGCTAGCCAACCATCACATTATTACCCATTTATTCTATTATCATATTTCAAAAATCAATAATAAGCAGCAAACAGAGTATAAAATAATTTCTTTAAGTCTTTACGCCCCAATAATAATCTAACAGTCTAAATGATTCTCCCAAGACTGGAGTCAACCGATCACGAGAATCTAATAAATAAACTAACTCTGCTAATGTCATAATAATGTCTATGAATCAAATACTAAGTACTAAATGAAGAAGGAAAATGGATAAGCTGCGGACGCTGGACAGCTACCTCGAAATCCCAAACGCAGATGACAACGAGCTCGGACAACTACTGCTCTGAACCGATACCTGGATTTGCTCACAGGGGTGCAGGGAGTAATGATGAGTACGCCAACTCAGTAGTAATGAAAATAAATCACAGTCTGAAGTATATGAAACACACATCACAAAACACCAATCCACAAAATAGTAAAACATCAAGTCTCAATACAGTATACATAAGTTCGAAAACCAGTTTCCATGAAATCCTTTGAAACAAGTATATTTTTCAATATTTCTCAGTAAAAAACTCTCAATAATATCAGTTTGAAAAATGAAGTGAATCATAGTCAAAGCTCAGAAAAATATCATCATAAAAATGCCCCTCGGGCCATAATCATCACTCGTAACAATTTCCCTCAGCACCTCACCATCACTCAGTATCAGCCCCGTGGGCAACCTCACCGTCACTCATGCCTCCCAATCACTCATCACTCGCACTCAGTAGGTACTTGTGCTCACTAGGGGTGTGTACAGACTCCAGAGGGGCTCCTACAGCCCAAGTGATATAAACAAGCCACATCATGGCATAAATCACTCTCAGGCACTCTGCCTCTCTAATATCATAACATCTTCACAACATTAGGCCTCAGCCTCACTCATATCATAACATGCTCACAACATTGGCCCTCGACCTCACTCAGTCAAACACTCTCAGCATGCCACTCGGGCCATGAATAAAATGGGGTTCCCGACCCAAAATAGTATTTCATTTCAACAAATAGTAATATCATCAATTAAGAGTGTCAACAATTTCACAAGAAAGACTGAGTGAAAAATCATAGTTTTAAAATAGTGAGAATATCAGTAAAACAGCACCAAGGGGTTAAAACAGATCGGCACTAGGCCCCAAACATGGCTTACAACCCAATTGTATCAAATCATAGTAGTACTATAGAGAATAAGCTTTAAAAGCAATTTCACAACTCAATAGTTTCCTAAAAAGGTACATTTTTTCAAATTTCTAATTCGTGCACGCCCCACACTCGTCATCCAGTGTGTGCGTCACTCCAAATTCGTGAAAGGATGTAAAGTCCTGGGTTTCATACCCTAAGGACAGGATTTAAAGACATCACTTACCTCAAACTAGCCCGAAAAGCTACTCCGCAACACGCTTGCCTCTCGAATCAACTTCCGAGTGCTCCAAATCTATAAAGATCAGATTTTTCTCATCAAATTATGCTAAGGGAATGAATTCCAATTGAAAAATATCAATTTTAGCACAAAACCCGAAATTAGCCAAAACCCGACCCCGGGCTCACGTCTCTGAACTCAACAAATTTTATACCAAAATGTTCTTCATCATCTCACGAGTCCGTACATATAAAGAACGCTAGAATCGGAGTTTGTTTGACCCCTCAAATCATCCCTAAAAGATCTCATAATCTCAAGCCCTACTCTACCTTTTTCTACTGATTTTCATGAATTAAACATTGATATTTTGATCCTTTAATCACATATAATCGAGTATTAGGGTCCAAAATCCTTACCTCAATGAAGAACAGTGATTTCCTCTCTTAAAATCGCCTCAAAAGCTTCTTCCCGTTCAAAAAATGGTGGAAAAATAGGTTATGGTCTTTATTCATCGCGAACGCGGCCTCCTCCCCGCGTTCGCGAAGCACAAAATCCCTGGGCCCCAATTTCCCCTTCGCGATCGTGGTCTCCTGTCCGCGTTCGCACTGACCTGTCCCCTAGACCTCCGCGAACGCACCCCGAGGCCCGCGAACGCACAGAACAAAAGGCCTGGGGTCCCTCAGATGATCCTAACCTTACTCGGACGCACCCCTTACCTGCGTTCGCACTACCCAGACCTCCTTATTCTCCGCGTTCGCACCTCCACCTTCGCGAACGCATAGAAGAATTTCCCCCAGCTCCCAACTTCCCCTATGCGAACGCGGGCCCCCTTTAGCGAACGCATAGGGTAAATTTCCTCTGCAAAAACACCAGAAAAACAACATTTATTCCAAGTGAAAAAGTGCCCGTTAACCATCCGAAATCAATCCCGAGCCCCTCGGGACCCTAATAAAATTTACCAACACATCATAAATGATCATTCAAACTTAGTTGCACTCTTAAAACAATAAAAATAACACCAAAATCACATCGGATTCAAGCCTAAGAACTTTGAAATTTCTAAAATCCACTAACGATGCCGAAACTATCCAGAACAACTCCAATTAACCTGAAATTTTGCAGACACATCCAAAATGACATTACGAATATGTTCCAACTTTCGAAATTCCATTCCGACCCCGATAGCCTATTTTCCATTATCGGCCGGAAATCACCAAAAATTAACTTTCGCCAATTCAATCCTAATTCTACACCGGACATCACAAAAATATTATGAACGCAATCCTAAGTCCCAAGTCACCTAACGAAGTTATCCGAGCCATAAAATCCGCATTCCGAGATCGTTTATCAATAAGTCAACTCCTAGTTGACTTTTCTAATCATAAGGCTACTTTGAGAGACTAAGTGTCTCAATTTTCATTACAACCACTCCGAACCCGAACCACCCGACTCCAACACATCATAAACAACTAAACAATGCATAACAAGGCAGAAATAGGAATAACACTGCAAATTCTACGGAACGACCGACCTGGTCGTTATGACAACAAGTACAACAATAAAAATAAGAATAATACAAGATACACTAAGTGCATCAACTCAAGAACCTCCGATCCCAAGGAAAGGAAAAGCTAGTTCACATGGAATAAGTACAATAAAGAATACTAGGCATAATAAGGACATCTCAACAAGGAAGAAAATAGCATGCAACAGTCGTACCCAAGTGCACGGTCCAACAACAAAGAAAACTAACACAAATCCGATAACTCCATCTAAAGGCAAGTCAACCAAGGTATAGGATATCTAACTTCTTTTAAGGTTGAAAAGTTACGAAGATATTCAACAACTTCACTTAAGGACTAGCAGCGGGAAGATAACATTACCCTCAATTAAGACCAAACAATTATAGGATGAGATGATGATAATTACAGATAGAGATGGGCAGATATGAGGGTATAGTATGACAGTAAAGGGGATAAAATCTTCAGTTAAGTCAATTAAGAGTCAAATAGGCAATAAGAGTGAATTCAAGCAAGTAAGTCTAATTTAAGCAGGTAGAGATGAATCTAGTAAATATGGACTCAGTCATATCAGGAACAAATTCATACTCGGTGAATATAAGGACCTAAGATTCCTAAAAGTCCAACTTTCAACAAATAAGTCCGAGCACACACTCGTCACCTTGCTTAAACGGACTACAATCAACATAGAAGACTCAAATCCTATGGGGTAGTTTCCCCACACAAGGTTAGGTAAGATACTTACCTCAAAGACGATAAATCGGTACTCTAAAATAAACTTCTCGGGAAAAAGACACTCGGACGGCTCAAATCTAACCAAAATAAACTTCAAAACATAAATAAAACACATAAGAAACTATTCCGGATCATAAAGCCTCAATCTTTATCAAATTCTAAAAATCAGTCCAAAAGTCGACCCCCGTGCCCCCACATCGGAACACGATAAATTTTACGAAATCCGAATACTCATTCCAATATGAATTCAACCATACAAAAATTACCAAATTTCGATACCATTTCGTCCCTCAAATCATGATTTTTCATTTTGGAATTTTTTTCAAAAACCAACATTTTCTTCAACTCAAATCACAAATTAAATGATAAAATAAAGATAAAATCATGGTATACATTTAATACTAGGTGAAGAACACTTACCCAATCGAATTGCTTGAAAAATCCCACCAAGAATCGCTCAATACCGAGCTCTACAAGTCAAAATATAGTGAAAATGGTCTAACCCCCGATTTGGAAAACTTATATTCTGCCGTCCTTAAGCATCGTGAACACGAAGGAAGGATCGCGTTCGCGAAGAAGAAGTATGAAGTCTACCCAGGTTGTGCTTCGCGAACGCGGAGGAGAAAAGACGGAAGCACACGCGATCGCATAGGGATATATGTGAACGTGAAGAGTAACGAGTACTAGTGCTTAAGGCCAGATTTTCTACTATGCGAACGCGGAATAGAAGACGCGAACGCGAAGAGGGAAATGTGCAGAGCTACGCGATCACGAGGAACAATACGCTAACGCGAAGAAGGAAATTGAGGCGATCAGCAGAGACGCTTCGCGAACGCGAAAGTAGCTTCGCGATCGCGATGAAGGACATCAGACACCTGAACCAGCAGTTCACAAATAAGGGAAAATGACTCGTGGCCCACCCAAAACACAACCGAGGTCCCCCGGACCCCGTCTAAACACACAAACAAGTTCTATAACCTCACACTGACTCGCTCGAGGTCTCAATTCACATCAAACAACTCCAAAATGCGAATCGCGTCATAAATCGAACTATGAATTTCCATATCTTCCAACTTCAAAGACTTGTGTCGAAACCAACCAAACAAATCCGGAATGACGTCAAATTTTGCAGACAAGTCCAAAGGACATAACGGAGCTGGTACAACTCTCGGAATCTCATTCTGACCCCAATATCACAAAAGTCAACCGTTGGTCAAACTTCTCCATTTTCCAAACTTCAAGTTTTTCCAACTTTCGCCGAATTGCCTCAAATTACTCTACCGACCTCCAAATCTAAATCCGGACGCACGCCTAAGTCCAAAATAACCATATGAAGTTGTTGATATCATCCAAAACTTATTCCGGAGCCGTTTACACCAAAGTCACATACCGGCCAAATTCTCACCGCTTAAGCTTCCAAAACTAGATTCCTTCTTCCAATTCGACTCTGAATCATTCGGTAACTGAATTCAACCGTGCATACACATATATACACATAATATGAAGTTTTTCAAGACCTTACGCCGCCGGACGGAGCTAACATTCTCAAAACGACAGGCCGGGTCGTTACAGAGATACATGTGTGATACATGTACCGCATAAAATAAATTTAAACTCGATTTGAACTATGAATTTTGACTCAAAATTAGTTCTAATAACCTCAAGTTTTCCTCAATTTTGTACATTAAATCATCTATATATTTTTAATGTATTTCAGCCATACCCATTGAAAATGCCCCTTTTTGCTTTTAGAATCTCTTGGAGGAAAATAATTCTTATTTATCTGGATTTTAGTTTTTGTAAATTTGTGAATTATGATTAACGACTATGGGTTAGTAAATTTGAACTTATTTTGAACATTTTCGTAGATTCTCAAAAAACAAAAGATGCGGGTTAACTTGTTCACAGACAGAGATTTTTCAACACTATAATAGTGCAAGACATGGGCTTGAACGAAAGAATTGCTGGAACAAATTAGTACGCAGCTAATTTCTTCGGTCCACTTTAATTAAATTATCGGTCATTTTTTGTATTGATTTTCAGATATCAAAAAGAAATTAACTTCTTTTTTCCAAAATTGCCCTGAAGTAAAGAGCCTAGCGTATTTGTTACATTTCCAATAAACAAATTAAGGTACATATGATCAGTTTCATTGTTAATTAATACTAAAAGATGAATTTATTAATATGTGTTAAAACAAAAAAAAAATCAATTAAAATGAACCGGAAGGAGTATTTCTTACTAATCAGGCTTTAGTCACTATTTCAAAAGCTATTATGCTTTAGCTATTTTTTTGACATGAAATATTTTTAGATAAAAATACCCCAAATTAAAAATGTTGAATTTCGAAGCTTTGGCACGTTACGCTGGAGTTCAAAATCTTATACATGTAAAATCCAGTAACATATACTGAAGTTTTGGACTCTAAAACATGAAACTCTTGTGCGGGAGTTAGGAGTTGGAACTCCATGAATCTTCTCCTTATTTGTACTTAGCGGTGAATTAACCAGTCTCAACCTCCAGCTACTAGTATCAAATAAATATCTACTGCACTAATTTCAATCCCAAATATTTGATTAAACAAAAATTCATCACTGCTGATCCTTACTAGAATGAAAAAAAGAGATGGCTAAGGGCAAGCTTTCATATATTTTTTGCCGGCCATTTCATGGCTACAGACAACGAACAATCGTGTAGGTAGGGAAGTTCGATCCGTCCTCGTTTCTGCTTCTCCAAGGCTGTAGCCGCCAAAGTTGTAGCGGAGCCAAATTTTTTATCAAGGAGTGTCACAATATAAAAATATAAATATATCGAAAAATTTAGGGGACCAACATTTAGTAAATATATAAATAAAAAAATTTATCTAGCAATATAATATAATTTTCGACCGAAAGGGGAGTGTCGATTGACACCTCTTGATTGAATGTGCTCCACTACTGCGCCAAAGTGTTTACCTCCAAAGTCACCAGAGTCGAAGTGATCTTAACGGTTGCAAGTACAAGATCCGGCGACCGCTGTCAGAGTTCCGATTGGCTGCCATTTATCGATATCTTAAAATTGCATTGTACTTTTTTCCTACTAAAAGTGATTATCAAAGCATCTCTTTTATCATTATTTGATCGGCAAAGAGTCAAATATACCTGTCTACTATAAAAAATTATTTAAATATATCTTCAGCTTCACTATTAGGTTAATTGAGACCTTGCCTTTATACTAGTGATTCCTTATTTTAGACCGAATATCATGTGGCAAGCTTACACACAAATAACCCATCCCCAATTCTAAAGTCCGGAAACGCACCCCATAATGAACCGGCCCATTCAAATACAACTTCTTAAAAAGAACTAATACATTTTTAAAAGTTGGCAAGTGTCAACTTTTTTATTCATGTAACTGCATCAAAATTAAATAAGGGTAAAAACAAAATAAAAGGAAAGGACCCCTGCTCTGTCTGCCTCTGACCTCTCTTCACTGACAAATGATATTCTGGGATGATTATATCTTTTTTAAAGAAATGAGTTCTTCTAGCAAATATAAGAAATCCATTAATTTTATTCTTCATTAAATATAAGAACGACCCGGCATGAACTAAAACTGATTTTTCGATATAGACATCGTGCTCCTTATTCTTCCTTCCACCATCCTCTCCCACACTTTCATGGTATGACTTAGTAACTTGATACCCCTATAGTTGTTATAATTCTGGATATCCCCTTTGTTCTTGTACACCGTAACCATTGTACTCCACCACCACTCATCAGGCATGCTCTTTGTCCTGAAGATAACATTAAACAACCCAGTCAGCTACTCCAAGCCTGCTCTACCTACATATCTCCAAAACTCTACTGGAATCTCGTCTTCTCTTGTTTCTTGACCCCGACTCATCTTACCCATCACACCCACGACCTCCTCAACCTTAATGCACCTACAATACCTAGAGTCTCGGTGACTCCCGGAGTGCCCCAATTGCCCTAACACGATGTTTCCATCCCCCTCTTCATTCAGAAGTTTATGAAAGTATGACTGACATCTTTGCCTAATCTGGGCATATTCCATCAATACTCGACCGTCCTCGTCTTTGATGCACCTCACTTGATCCAGGTCGCGAGCCTTCTTCTCTATCGCTTTGGCCAACCAAAATAACCTCTTGTCCCCACCTTTGCCTCCAAGTTCCTCATAAAGCCGACCAAAAGCAGTAGTCTTAGCCTCCGTGACTGCTAATTTCGCCTCCTTCCTAGCCTTCTTATATCTTTCTCTGTTCGCTCTCCTCTGATCCTCGTCAGTGCTCTCTACTAACTTAATGTAAGCCGCTTTCTTGTCTTCCACTTTACCTTGGACCACGTCATTCCATCACCAGTCACCTCGGTGCCCGCCAGAGTAACCTTTCGAAACTCCCAACACTTCTCTTGTTGCCTTCCTTATATAGTTCGCCGTCTACATAGCGCTAGAGTCCCCACCACTCTTTCAGGCACCCATATTTGTTAGCCGCCCCTCCAACTCCTGCGCATTATCCTTAGACAAAGCTCCCCACCTGATCCTCGACTTACCCTGTACAAACCTCTTCTTCCTCTTCGTCAAGATACTGACGTCCATCACCAGGAGCCTATGTTGAGTTGCGAGGTTCTCACTCGGGATCACCTTGCAATCCTCGCACAACCCCCTATCACACCTCCTGAAGAGGAGATAGTCAATCTGGGTCTTAGCTACCATACTCCGGAAAGTAACCAAATGTTCCCCCCTCTTCGGAAACATAGAGTTCACGATCACCAACTCAAAAGCTCTAGCAAAATCCAACAGTGGGGTACCACCCCTATTCCTATCACCAACGCCGAAGCCACCGTGCACCTCACCATAGCCACCAGCAGACGACCCAATATGACCATTGAGATCCCCTCCTATAAATAGCTTCTCCATAGGCGAAATACCCCGCACCACCACATCCAGCGCCTCCCAGAAACACCTCTTAACCTCCTCGTCCAAGCCTGTTTGCGGCGCTTAAGCGCTAATGACATTCAGAGTGCTCCCTCCAACTACTACTTTAATCGCTATCAATCTGTCATTCACCCGTCTGACCTCAACCACCGACTCTCTAAGCTCCCTATCTACCAAAATTCCCACTCCGTTCTTGCCTTTCACGACTCCGGAGAACCACAATTTATACCCATCTACATTCCTCGCCTTCGATCCTACCCACCTAGTCTCCTGCACACACGTTATATTGACCCTCCTCTTCTGAAGAATCTTCGCCAGCTCTATAGAATTACCCGTCAACGTCCCTATATTCCACGATCCAATCCTCAACCTACAGGCTACCTTGTTCCCTTTACCCCATTTGGGCCCCATCCCACCCCCTGACCCTTGCCCTACCCCTGTCCCCACCACCCGAGCTCCCCGACCTCCCTGAGGACATGACCTCACTCTGACATTACAAACTACAGTCTCTATACCTACAAACGTCTAAAAAAAATAAAAGGAGAAAAAATACCACACAGAACAACAAAGGAAGCAAATAGTAACTACAATTCCACTAGACTGACTAGACTAGTACGAAATACTACGACAATAAAGTAATTAACACAAGAGACAGAGAAACAGAAGGCGGGAGATACCAATTCCCGCGAATAGAACCTGAAACTCTTGACTTGGTATACTCCCGATGATGCGGAACCAGGCGTATGGCTGCTACTCTACTGCTTGTGCGCGTGCACCTCCCAATAGTGATACCTGCAAAACACGCAAACACCCACGGAACCAAGAGAATAGGGGGAGAAAAAACCCAGAAATGAAAACGAATATCTTCTTCAAATTACCCTTAAAAGCCAAAAATCCCTTTTATTTCTTTTGAGATCACTTTTAAAAGAAGAGAAAAAATATCCGAAAATAAGAACTAGTATATTTTGATAAATAATCTTTAAAAGCAGGGAATTATACCAAGAAAGAAAAACAATAATCGTTAGACACTCTAAAAAAGTTCAAACTTTGTGTAAATGGAAAGAAGCAGAGTTTTTTGAACAGTTTCGTCCAAACGTTAAATGAAATATGTACGTCTTCAAGATTCAAATACAAATAGCAGCAAAATCGGTACCCGATGTACATGCAAACATAAAAAACGACCGGCAAACAACTAAATTTCAGAAAGGGAAATGAAAATCTCTCAAGAACCGAACGAGTAAAGTGTGAAATATATGTGGACAAATGACCTAAATAGTGGCCTTAATAGAGTGGCCTTCTTATTGAGCTCTGTTTTCTTGTCCTCTTCAACAAATAAAATTTGCGTCCAATATTTTTGAAGGGAACCAAGAACAATTCAAAAAGCAATCAGAGATATTACGATTTCCCTCAAGAAAACACTCCGAAGTCAGATGTAATCCCTCACAAATATGACTAATTTGCGATGAACTTTTCCCTTTTTTGGGTTTTCAAAGCAACCAATCAGCGAGAACAACAAATTGGGAAATCATAGTGAATTTGGGAATTTACTCGCCGCCGATAGACTATCGCTGGCGTAAACCAGACATTAAAATTAAGTATAATAGAAAATATTGTAACTATCTCCTCCAAGTATTAGAACCCAATTCAATGAAATATGGACGTCTTCAAGATTCAAATACAAATAGCAGCACAATCGGTAACCGTTGTTCATGCAAACATGAAAGAAAAAAAAAACACGACCGGCGAACATGTTAGGATTTTGCCCTGAATTTCTAATTCTATTAGCACTCTTTTTTTTTTGAAAGAATGAAAAAGACTCCTAAAAGGATTAAATCTCCTTAATATGTCTTATCCTTTTCTTGGAAGACAAGTTTTGCACATCTATAAATTAAGGATCTCTACTTCTCACAAAATACATAAAAAATAGCATCCACAATGTAGTCATTAAAAAGTTTTGTTTAGGGGGAGATTTTTCTCTCGATAGTTTTTCTCCTTCTTTTATATTAGTTTTATCATATGTAGGTCTATTGACCAAACCATTATAAACTATTATGCTTAGTTTAGTATATATCTTTTTTGTCGTCATGATTTATCGTTCATCAAGTTTTGTATTGTTAGTTTCTGCATGCACCATGTTATTTCGATCCCAACAGAACAGCCAGATTTCAGAAAAGAAAATGAAAATCTCATTTTTTCCGGAAAAAAGAGAACAACAAGGTTGAATATTACTCAAAAGTTCACTTTGTTTGAATATCTAAAAGCAAAATTTTGAGATAGAAAGAAGACTTTTCTTGAAGTTTTGAAATAAGCTGTTAAAGGATATACTTTCCCTAAACTCCATGAAAAATGTTGGCTTTATGTTGGGCGGAGATTTGCATGGCAAAAGATTATTCGCTTTCGATATTTACAATAACTCATACTCCAGTAGTTAAGTGTTAATGTTATATATTGAGATAAAGTAATATTAAATTAAAAAAGTGTGTATGTAAAAGAAATTAAACAAGGATATTGGTATGTTGAGTAAGTTTTGTCCAAACAGTTAGTGGCATGTTCTAATCTCAATGATGATAAGTTTGAAAGGGAGAAATTCAGGAAAAATGCAATTTGTGGGAGAGGTAATGTCTACACCAATTGGAATCAAGTCTTCCACCAAAAAAAAACTATAGTTTCACGAAAATGGAATATAAATTCCAACACATCACATGATCACATTAAACAAAGCCTCCAACTTCGATGCATTATATGCTGAAATGGCGGTGCCCCTTATCTGACCATTCCTTAATAACATGCATAATTCCAACTCATAAGATACTACTCCATCTGAATCTGAACCATTTTCAAAAGTAATTCATCTTCAATCATTTTTGTGATTTAAACGTGGGCTGAAAATCATAGAAGATCATGGTTAACTCCTCACTTGTTAGAAAGTTATTTGGTACATGGGCTAGAAGAAGATATATAGTAAATATATTTGACCTTCAAATGCTAATAACAAAAAATCATTTTCTCGAATTGACTTCAAACATAAACTACAAGCAAATATTTTTTCAACATGCCAATAATATGTCGGCTGCGTCCCTTCACGTACCCTTCTTCCTCCACGACCTCTTCCCATACTTGTAGCAACACAACGTGTTCTACTTTAATTCAAGTCTCCACGAACCCTCCTTTTCCAATTTCCTAGTCAACTCTCCATCTCAAGAAAATTGTACAATCTAGACCACTTGATCACCAATTAGCTATTGATCTTCTAACACGTGTCCTTCCCTACATTTTTCAACTAACCACCTATATATATATGTAGCCAACTAGTACTTTAACAAGCTCATACACAAACCTACTAAAAGTTGTTCACATAAATCCATACACGCACTTTCTTCGTATATACTTGTCTTGTATAGTTCTTAGATTCAATCTTTCTTTTTGTTTTTTATTTTTACATCAATGATCAACAAGTCTAACGAATTCACTCGCCGGATTTTGAATTTTCCGGCTATTCGTCCTAGTGAAACAGTATCTTTCTCTAGTCTCCTTACTTCTTTGATCCAATTATCCCAAACAATATGTGACTACAAGTCAACAACTTTCTTTACCAATAAGAAGAATGCTATAAACTCCATTCGTTTGGTTGAGGATATTCTCATTGTTCTTAAAGAAATCCCAAGTGGGGCATATTCCTGCATTTTGAGCTTATCAGAGATCCATTTTATCTTACAAAAGTTTCAGTTCTTGTTAGAAGATTGTACCAGAGAAGATACCAGGATATGGATTTTAGCCAAATCCGAGCTTGTCTCAAGCCAGTTTCAAATGCTGGCAAGAGCTATTTCAGTGGCATTAGATGTTCTTCCTTTGGAGGAAATAGATGTTTCTTTGGAAGTTAAAGAAATTGTGGAGTTTGTGAGAAATCAAGCTGTTAGGTTGAGGTTTGAAGTGGAAGCGGATGATAGGAGAATGCAAGTGAATGTTTTCAAGATTTTGGATCAGTTTAAAGATGGAATGATTCCAGAATCAAGTGATCTGAAAAGGGTTCTTCATTATTTGGGGATTAATGGTTGGGGTGAGTGCAATAGGGAGGTTAAGTTCTTGAATACTGAGATTGGCTTAGAGGGAAATACAATGGAGAAGAGAGATATAGGACTTCTCAGTAGCTTAATGGGGTTCATGATTTACTGCAGGGGAACTCTGTTTGAAACTTTGGATAATGCAACCACTAGACAAAATGATGGAGGTAGCAAGAACGGTGATCAGATCATCAAATTCTTGAATTTTGATGATTTTAGGTGTCCGATTACTCTGGAGATCATGAGTGATCCAGTGACAATAGCCTCAGGTCATACATATGATCGGTCTTCGATCCTGAAATGGTTCAGAGCTGGAAATTCCACTTGTCCAAAGACTGGTGAAAGGCTAATGAGCATTGATTTGGTTCCTAATTTGGCTTTGAAGCTCTTAATCAAACAGTATTGCTCTATGAATGGCATTCCATTTGTGGAAACTGGAAAGCGAAATCGCGATATCATAAAGTTAGTTGCTACAAGCAGTGTGGCTAATGAGCAGGCTATGAAGTTGCTTGCTAGTTTTCTTGTTGGCAAGCTAGTTGCTGGTTCAATGGAACAGAAGAACAAGGCTGCTTTCGAGATTCGTTTGCTCACCAAAACAAGCATTTTTAACAGGTCTTATTTGGTGGAAGCTGGTGCAACTCCACCTCTTCTAAATCTTGTTTCATCAAGGGATTCCTCTTGTCAAGAAAATGCAATGGCTGCCCTTCTGAATCTCACAAAGAACTCTAAGAGCAAAAAAGTACTGGTCGAAAATGGAGGTTTGTTCTTGATACTTGATGTGTTGAAAAAGGGACTAAAGATAGAAGCGAGACAGCATGCTGCTGGTACATTATTCTATCTTACATCAGTAGAAGAGTACCGTAAAATGATAGGGGAAAATCCACAGGCCATTCCATCACTTTTGGAGCTGCTCAGAAATGGTGCTGACCGTGGTAAAAAGAATGCTTTGGTCACCATATTTGGCCTCCTAATGCGCCCCGAAAACCACTGGAGAGTAATTGCTGCTGGATTAGTCCCCTTGCTTGTTAATCTGTTGAGATCTTTCGAAAGGGAAGATCTCATTACAGATTCTTTAGCAGTATTATCAAGTCTTTGTGAAAGGCTTGACGGAGCAATGGCTGTTCTTTATGCTGGAGCTTTACCTATTATTATCGATGTTTTGAATTCGTGCAATTCAAGGACAGCAAAGGAGCATTGTGTCTCATTGTTGCTGGCTTTGTGCATAAATGGTGGGGCAGATGCAGTTCCTGTTTTAGTAAAGAACTCATCTCTTATGGGACCTTTATATTCCCTCCTTGCCGAAGGCACCTCTAAAGCAAGCAAGAAAGCAAGTACCCTCATCAGAATGTTGCATCAGTACAATGAGAAGACTACTTCTGGATTGATCACTCCAGTTTTTATAGAGGATCAATTCATCAATGTGTGGTAATTATTTTCGATTCATTTTTACAAGCATCCATCATGTATATATACACCATGGTGTAGGATGCTTTATTTTTATTTTTCCTTGACTGGTGATTTGGGCTCAATTTTTTAAGAGCTAGTCGCTATACTTATGCAGCTTCTGTTTTTTGAATGAAGCTCTGTATATTTTACTTGTATCTCTATACTTTCTGATGTTGATGTGAAATATTGTGGATTGATGTATAGTAAACATCAATCGATGTACTTACTGTTCAAGTGAATAAACTTAAGTCTTGTTTTATCTGATTCATTATACTTGATTTTTCAATGGAAACCATTAGACTGTGTAGTAGAGATCAAACTGTGTATTAGAGGAAAGTTGTATCATAATACAATCTTAGGCAGTGAGTTCAATGGAAACCATTGCTTTCCGCTTGATCCATAAGTACATATATACTCGTGTATTAAACTCATTTTGAAGTGTATGTGCACTAAAGATGGACTGACTCAACTCTTGTTGATAAATCAAGAGCCTCTTCGAGTTTAACAACCACCTGTTCCATGGATGGCCGTTGCTGCTTAAGCCCTATGCTAACCAAAGCTAACTTAAGAACAAGTTCAAAAGCCTCCATTGAGAATTTCCCCTCCATTTTGGGATCAGCAAATTCTTTGATGTTCCCACCTTTGGTCAAGTTTTTAGCCTAAGATTCAAAACGATATGTTAAATTGAAAAAAAAACACAAGAGAAGACAACTTTGTGCGAGGATGGAGGAGTGAGTATTTATTGTGTACCATTTTACTTAGATGCATTGGATTCTGCAAGTCCAAGTTGATAACCCTTTGTCCAGATAATAGTTGTAGCAGCACTATCCCAAAGCTATAGACATCACCATAAGAATTAACGTGTCGGTTCTTTTGGTACTCAGGATCAACATAACCAAAGGTTCCTCTCACTTCTGAGCTAGCATAAGAGTGACCAATGCTAATAATTTTGGACAAACCAAAGTCTGAGAGTTTGGCTTCAAAGCTGGCAGATAGAAGAATATTTGCTGGCTGCAAATTTCACCAAAAAAAAAAGAGACACATAACTGAGAATATTCAGAAAATGAAGAACAGATTATCGATGTAAATTAGGATTTTACCTTGATATCCCGGTGAACAATGGAGCCTTGAGGATACGAGTGGAGAAACAGGAGACCGCGGGCACAATCAAGTGCAATTTCTAGTCTTGGTCTCCACGAAAGATATTTACTTTTACCTGCTCAATTATAGTGTGTAGAAATGAGGACACAGTACAATTCAGGTCAAAAAGAGCAGAAATGTTGAAAGAGTAAAAAAAAAAAAAAGTTGAGTAGTACCAAATAGCCATTGAGAAAGATTTCCATTGTGGCATAGCTCATAAACTAGAAAACACTCATTTGGTCCATCATAGTGTCCTAGCAAGCATACAAGGTTCGGATGTCTGATATGCGAGAGGCTTGTAACTTCTCTAACAAATGTTTCCATCTGTTCGTCCTTAATTATGTGCTTAATCGCCACATGTTGTCTATCTGCCAAAATGCCTTTGTATACTTTTCCTGTAGAGATAGAACATGATCATCCAATATCCAGCTTTCAAAAGGATTGGAATCGATCAATCAATACAAGTGACTGCCTTTAACAGATAAACGATAAGGAAACAGATTTTGTTCTTACCAGCTATGCCTTGACCTATGAAGTTAGACATGCTGAGATTGTCAGTCGCGGAGTAAATTTCTTTAAGTGATAGTTTACGATAGCTTGATTCTTCAGAGTAAGATCCATCTGATACTGCTAACAGGAAACAGAATACTTAGTATAAGTTAAAACATTCAAAATGATGTTGTTGGGATAGAGGGCTTACAATATCTTCCACTTAAGGGTTCAACTTCATTCTTCCTTTTCCATAAGATCCACACCCCAACGATTATTATTGCGACAACCCCCACTATAGCACCTATTAGAATCTCAAGATCTGCATATTTAACCATAAGAACACACACTCTTTTGTCCTGAAACTCAGCTAATAGTTGTGAATATGGATTTCAAGATTTTACCTTTTTTAAACTTAGTTCCATGTCTAGTTTCACTTCCAGTCTCATCTGCAGAGTATAATGATAAGTCAATATCAAAATTTAATATTCAAAAACTTGGAATAGAAAGTAGACAAGTATTACCTAAAGGGAGAGAGTTGTCTCCTAGGCAATGAAAGATTTCATCAATCCAACTCTCATCAGATATTCTTTGGCTTGTTAATAAAATCAGCATACTAAATCTACAAATGTCAGCTTCAAGTTTCATTGAATCATTTTTCGACTTTGATGCTATCGATTCCCATGTCCTCAAACATTGATGGCAGCCTCCTTTTGAATCCATTAGGCTGCAGTCATCTCTCAGACTTTTCAATCTCTTTCCTAACTCCTTCACTACGTCCATCTCTGAATAATCAGAGCAGCCTCCTGCACCACTCGTCAACTTCCCAATGCCACAGCTAAATGTATCAGAACTAGTGTTCTTCGTCGAAATTAAGCACTCCGTCTGTTGTGTGGAATTAAGAAAGATATGTCCTGTTTGGTTTGTCCAACGTGCCAATGCTCGTAAATATCTATTGAAAGGTAATCCGCAGCAAAGTTGGGACAAAAAGCCATCCCAACCTCCATCTAAAGCTGTACAATCCTCCCCAGATGATGAAGAAATGTTAATACTCAGGACACAATTATTGGAGCTACTAGTCTGAGAAAAAACTAAGTCCAAAGATATGGAAAAAACCATGACGTACATAATTAACACTGGTACTTTGAAGCAATTCATTTCTTGAAATACTAAAGGGTACTCTAACTTAACGGTGGAACCATGCTCATAATTGACACAATCAATGGTAGGCTATATAACTTCTCTTTATAAAGAAAAAAGGAGAAAAGTTCAAGTACATGAAGAAGCAGCATAGAGAAGCCAAATGGCTGGCTAATAAGGGTCTTTTTCTTGTTTCCAATTGTACAGCATAACATTATTTAATTTAATCCATCACTAGATCACATAAGACAACTTTTTTAAATAAAATAAAAAAATTTAAATCTAAGATAATTGGTAGATTAGTAACTTTAAGTAAGATGCCATAAAAGACAAATGCCGGAAATGGCAAAACCAGAAAAATATTGAAGTTTGATGTCACCTTGTGTTGTAGTGTTTGATTGACGAAGGACTCAATCTTACATATGGGTGTCAAACGGGCCGGGTTGGCCCAGTTCCGGACCGGCCCTGATCGGTACCGGACCGGACCGGTGGTAAGGGGGCTAGTTTGGTTGGGACGGGAACCGGCCTGTGCCAGGAAAATTTTTAACACATTCACCGGCAGGTACAACCCGGTAAGGTCTTGTCATTTGTGAACCGGTTAGCACGACCGGCGCGGATCGGTTCAATGGCTAGTTCAAATTATTTTTGTTTTTTTTAATAATCTTGTCCGTTGGCAACGTTAGCTGCCATTCTAACTTTTGTCCAACGGCTAATTTGCAAGAATAGCCCTTTTTGGGCAATTTTTTCAAAAATAATACTTTTATTATTTACTAATTTAGCCCTTTGAAAAACTATAAATAGACCCCTCATCTTCTTCATTTATTCACTCATCTTTCAATTCTCAAACACAAATTCTCAATTCAAGTTAAATCATGCCCCGTGCTTTTAGAGTGCGCTCATATGTTTGGGAACACATTGAGGTGACAGAAGAAAATGAAGAAGTTCGCAAAGTAGAGTACAAGAACTGTGGTCGAGTCTTAAATGTTCGTCGAAAGTGGGAGGGCATAGGCTGTTTAAGGAGACATATGAAAAGTTGTCTTGAGCGTCCTCCAGAAATTCTTATTTAAGTTGATTTGAGACAATTTGTGTTATTTTAAAATTATTAAACTTATTTAAGTTTAATGTTTTAGCTTGTTACACAAGTCAATTTGAAGTATTATTATGCAATGAAAATATGAGATGAAATCCTTTGAAGTTTGATCCTTGCATATCAAGTTATCAACACTCCAGTATAAGTTATATTTTTTTCATGTTCATTGTGTTATCTTAAACTCATAATGAATTTTTCAAATATAAGGCTTTTAAAGCTTTTGAAATTTATTCGAACATTCTTTTTATACACTAGTGTTTTACATTTTTACTTTCTTAATATAAATTATGATTGTTATACTACAAATAAATAAATAAAAAATCGTCCCGACCCGACCCATTAGGCCTGGAACCGTTCCGATTCAGTTTAGCACTGGGGAAGCCCGGAACCGCTAAAAATAACTGCTAATCGGACCTATATCGAAACATGTCGTTTCCCTTTTCCTCTACCCGACTGGCTCGGCCCGGCCCCTTGACACCTTTAATCTTACACTAGTATAAAAAGAAATCAATTGTTCTAGCAACAACTAAACTAGTTAAGCATTTATTAGATAGTTAGAATCAAAGCAATAATCATTTTGCATTAAATTGAAAGCAATAAAAATAAAATAAAAAAGGAAAATGCTCCGGCCTCCATATGTGTTTGGTATGGTTAAAAGTTAATTTTTAAGAAAATATTTTGCATGCATTTTCTGGTGGTTGATTGCCAGATATATTTTTCGATAAAAGAGGGAAATTCCTACCTTCACTAATGACGGAAGTTATTTTCCTCAAATATCTAAATTTTTAATTTTATATTATTTGCTCCCGTTAACACTTATATTAATTATTATTAATAAATTTAAAATTTCATCCAAACATTCTTTGATTTACTAATATATTTTTAATCTTTAATATACTTTTTCCAGCAAAAACTTTTTACTGACCAATCAAATATATTTTTTTTATAGAAAATCACTTGCGTCAGAACAAACACACTCTCCGTTTTGTCGTTTTTTCTTCCGTTCCCTTTTCTTCTTCCATGGTGATACAACGTTTTGTTGCTAAAGGGAAAAAGACTGGAAATAAAAATCATAAACCCAAAGAAAATTAAAAAATACAAGCAACCCTCTAGTTATTTACTGAAGAAACATTGAGTCTGTCGTGATTATAATTAATCATAGTACTTCATTTTATTTTCTTTCCTTATTTAATTTTAGATATATGGAATAAGATGTGTTTATAACTGTAATTAGTGAAAGTATATGTACTTACAGAGAAGTGGTCAACTAACTTGTTTTTAAAAGTAACATAGAGGGGTACATATATATTGGTGATGAAGCAAACTTTAACAGAGATGAAGATTCATCAATGACGTTTTAGCAGAGAAGATTCGTCGATGAATTTTGGCTAACAGAGATTCTCTATATTTTATATGATTATGTCTGAAAGAGAATATTAGGTTTTAATGCTAATGGGCGGCTGGGATTAAATCAATCAGACAACTACAGTGCTTTGAACTTAATGGACCAACAGATTTTGGGCCTAAACAATACTCACTTGCTGATTGGGTTTCTCAACAACTTGGGCCCAATTCGAAACAACATTTTCTGGGCTTGCTAAAGGGAGCATTGAACAGAAATTTATTTACTAAAATTCTGTACATACAAATTAGTTTATTCTTTGATTTATCCTTTAGTTTGTTACAACACATCTAATAGAAATTGTACAGCTGGCTAGGTAGTTAGAAAATAGATTCTTTTTCATTGTATTTATACAGTAGATTGTACAGACTGTTTGATCATTAGAAAATATACAGAAAATTCTCTTAAATTCTTCTTCAATTCTGACATGGTCTCAGAGCGGGCTTGAAATCCCTTGCAATCCAATCTTCCTTTTCAGATCTTCCTTTTGTTTCTTTTCTATAAAAAATGGCCACTGAATCTTAGAGAAGTCCTTCGGTTATCTCTTCCACTCCTATTGGAGCTGGTTCACTTCCTGTAGGTTCCATGGCCAATGGTGTTGTTGATTCCACACACCCCTACTATCTTCACCCTTTAGATTACCCAGGGATGAACCTGGTTTCTTCAATATTTGATGGCAGGAGTTATGGTGGCTGGAAGAGAGCTGTAGTCATAACTTTGTTAGCAAAGAAAAGGGAGGTCTCTACATCCTCAAGCCAAGAGTTTCAGCTGTTGCTTCTAGGAGTTTACCTAAGTCTAGAATTACTTCTGTATCTAGACAGAAATCTGTTTCTGTTCCTTCTTTAAATTCCTGTTTTAGTCTTTCTGATTCCAATGTAAAAGAAAAGCTATAGCATTATATGTTAGGCCATGTGCCTTTAAGCAATATGAGAAATGTTGATTCAGTTTCAAAGTCTTCTTGTTCCAATTTTTCTACTTCATGTATTATTTGTCCTATGGAAAGGCAATCTAAACTCCCTTTCCCTTCAAGTTCTACTTCAACTAAATCAGTATTTGAATTGATTCATGTGGATATCTGGGGTCCCTACAGTACCCCCACATATGATGGTTATAAGTATTTCCTCACCATTGTTGATGATTTTAGCAGAGGTACCTGGACCTATTTATTAAGCACTAAATCCAATGCATTCACAGTTTTGAAATCCTTCTTACTCATGGTAGAAAGACAATTTCAAACCAAAGTCAAAATTATAAGGTCAGACAATGCTTTGAATTGGGTAGTGGGCACCTTCATTCATATTACTTCCACTCACAAGGGATTCTACATCAAACTTCATGTGTCTATACACCACAACAAAATGGAGTTGTGGAAAGAAAGCATAGACATTTACTAGAAACATCTAGAACCTTACTATACAATCACATTTGCCTATCACATATTGGGGAGACTGTTTATTAACAGCCACTTACTTAATTAACAGGTTCCCTTCTAAGATTTTACATTTCAAAACCCCTTATGAAGTTCTGTTCAAAACCAAGCCCAACTATACAAACCTTAAATGTTTTGGTTGCTTATGTTTTGTCTCCACTATATCACACAACAAACCAAAGTTTGAGCCAAGGTCTCTACCTTGTGTTTTCCTAGGATATCCACATGGGAAGAAGGGATATAAGGTACTTAATCAGCAAACTCTTAAAACCTTGATCTCTAGGGATGTCATTTTTCATGAAGAATTTTTTCCTTTTGCCTCTATCAACACTAGTTCCTCTACTACTGCTTCTCTACCCCTTCTTAAAATTACCAATTCCACTCTTTTTTCTGATTTTTCACCCTTCCCCCTTCCACTCATGTCTTTCCTTCTACACCATTTACTGCTCCTTCCCCTACTAAGATTCATATTCCCCTCTCCCCTCCTCACACTCCCTTGTCTACCAATTATTCCCCAGTTCCTATTTCCCACCCTCAGTCCACTTTTCCTATACTCTCTTCTCCCATTTCTGCTTCAGTACCTATGATGGAGGACCTCATCAGAAAATCCACTAGACCTCATGTCACACCTGCTTATCTAAAGGACTATGTTTGTAATGTTATTCACCTAACAGATGTGTCTAATTATTGCTTCCTAGTTCCAGTCACTCCCACTTGTATCTCTTTTGCTGGTTTAACCTCTTCTAACCAACATATGCTTAACTCCTTGTCTAATATCCAAGAGCCTATCAGTTATGCACAGGCTGCTCATCACCCTGAATGGCATGAAGCAATGGCCAAAGAGATTGAAACTCTTGAGCTCAACAAAACCTGGGATGTGGTAGAATTACCCCAAGGTTGTAAGGCATTGCCATGTAAATAGGTATATAAAGTGAAACAACATTCAGATGGCATCATAGAAAAGCTAAAAGCTAGATTGGTAATTAGGGGTGACATACATCGTGAAGGAATAGATTTCACTGAAACATTTTTTATAGTGGTTAAAATGACTACCATCAGGTGTATTTTAGCCACAACAGTGAAGCGTGGTTGGGGACTATACCAATTAGATGTAGACAATGCATTTTTACATGGGGATTTGAATGAGGAAGTTTATATGAAGTTTCCTGCTGGGGTCAGTCCTCTTACTCCTAATCATGTTTGCAAACTCAAGAAGTCAATTTATGGACTTCGCCAGGAATCAAGGCAATGGTATGCTAAACTTACAACTGCTCTCAATTTCAAAGGATTCACTCACTCTCTGAACGATTATTCACTGTTTTTCAAGAAGAAATATTCTTCTATTTCTATAGTTGCAGTCTATGTGGATGACATTTTGCTAACAGGTAATGATGATGCTGAGTTAACTACGTTAAAAGAGTTTCTTCATCAAGAGTTCAGAATTAAAGATTTAGGTACCTTACATTTCTTCCTTGGTATGGAGGTCATCATGGAAGCTCAGGGACTGATCCTTTCTCAACGGAAATTCACCTTAGACCTTTTGCAGGAATTTGACTCCTCCAACGTGTCTCCTGTTTCCTGTCATTTAGATCCCACAGTCAAACTCATTTCTAAAATAGGAGAACCCTTCGCTGATCTAACTCTATCTCGACATCTCCTAGGCACGCTCAATTATCTAACCCATACACAACCTGACCTCTCCTTCACCATTCAACACCTAAGCCAGTATATGCAAGACCCTCGCCAACCACATCTTCAGGCCGCCCTTCGTGTACTTCGCTTTTTGTTGAAAGATCCAGGTCTGGTCCTCTTTATGTCATCTTCGTCTTCCTTCAAATTTATGGCCTTCTGTGATTCTGACTGAGGAACTTTCCCGGATTCACGAAAAACTATCAGCGGCTTCTACATTTCACTTGGTTCTTCTCCCATTTCGTGGAAGTCGAAGAAACAGACCTCCATTTCTCTCAGCTCCGCTGAAGCGGAGTATCAATCCATGAGGCGAGTTGTGGATGAACTAACCTGGTTAGTTTGTCTCTTCGAAGATCTTTCTGTTCCTATTTCTCTTCCGGCCCCGCTTCACTCCGATAGCCAGGTCGCGATACACATCGCCAAAAACCTAATTTTCCATGAACGAACAAAACATGTTGAAATCGACTGTCATTTCATGAGACAACAGTTTCTTGCCGGTCTGATTTCACTCTCTTATGTCTGTTCCTCCTCCCAAATCGCCGATATTTTTACCAAATCTCTTACGGGACCTACTCATTATCATTTGTTAGGCAAATTGGGGGTTCTTTCTTCCCCCTCCAACTTGAGGGGGGGTGTTGGTGATGAAGCAAACTTTAACAGAGATGAAGATTCATCAATGGCGTTTTAGCAGAGAAGATTCGTTGATGGAGTTTAGCTAACAGAGATTCTCGATATTGCCTATGATTATGTCTGAAAGAGTATATTAGGTTTTAATGTCAATGGACGGCTGGGATTAAATCAATCAGACTGCTACACTGCTTTGGACTTAATGGACCATCAGATTTTGGGCCTAAACAATACTCACTAGCTGATTGGGTTTCTCAACAACTTGGGCCCAATTCGAAAAAACATTCTCTGGGCCTGCTAAAGGGAGCATTGAACAGAAATTCATTTACTAAAATTCTGTACATACAAATTAGTATATTCTTTGATTCCTTTAGTTTGTTACAACACAACTAATAGAAATTGTACAGCTGGCTAGGTAGTTAGAAAATAGATTCCTTTTCATTGTATTTATATAGTAGGTTGTACAGACTATTTGAACATCAGAAAATATACAGAAAATTCTCCTAAATTCTTCTTCAATTATGACAATATAATATAATGAAGGATCATAGAACAACCTCTGGGACAAAGAAAGAAGTTTAAGGAAGAACCTGCACCTTAAATGTAATATCTTAGTACTTTTATTTATGTATTTTTTTACTTTCTATTAATATCATGAAAATGAATGTTTTTATTTTTATTACGGCATTGACATTGTAGCTTCCCTTATTTTTATTTTCTGGGGGCCTATTTGGTGGACTTTTACCTAATTTATTTCCAAAGAATTAGGATATGTGGATAACATTCGAAAAATACACGCACCTGATGTTTATATTAACCCACTAAATGCAAGTTATGTGCATTTCATATGAACTTTTATTAGTACTTAATTATGATCAAGTGATATGCATTCTGACTTTAATTTGTAACTTTTTATAATAAAATATTTGATTTTTTGTAAAAAGGGGGTCAGTAGGTAAGTATTTTTCGGATAATGACAATTCACATATTACAAACTCAGATCCATTAAAGAATCAGGTATATACATTTGAGAGAAGAAATAGTTTGTGTCTAAGTAAAGTAGAAAAGGTGTGTTCATACAAGATCTAAGAGCTCATCTGGAAAGTTTAGTGACTTCTTCGCTTTGAGAGCCACTCTACTATATTGTTCTTTTTCCCACCCGGTATCTGGTATTTGCATTGGGGCACGACTAAATCTGAATTCCCACCGGGAAGTCTACATTTGGGGTAAAACGTCATCTAACAAAGACGACTCTATGTCCAGACTTTATCCCATAATGTACCTTTGGTTAAGGATAAAGGAGTACTTACCACGCCACTATAACCCTCGTTGGTTAGCAAGCTATCATTTGTATTTTGGAAAAATACATACTTTACCCATCGACCTTGAACTCAAGTTCCTCTTACACACTTGTTAAACGGGGGAATAGTATTATACACCAAAACTTTTAAAAGTGTGTCAATTACACACCTCCTTTTCCATGTGCCACACGCGTGTATTACACGTAAAAGAGGCCTGTGAAAACTAAAAAATTCATCTGATTTTTTTTTCTATTTCCCCCCCCCCCCCTTTTTTTAACTATTTCCTTTTTAAATTAAATAAAAAAATATAACCCATGTCTTCTTCCCCAATCCCAAACCCCAACGCCCTCCCCGTTTCGTATTTTTCCCAACCTTCATCCTAGTTTTGTCTACCCCTCATGTTTCGCCTCTCTAACCCCCATGACTAAGAAGAAAAATAAAAAGAAAAAGAAGAAGAAAAGAGAAGCTATTGGGTCTTGTAAAAATCACTATAAATGACCTTTTGAAAAAGCTTGTCTTATTGATTTTGGTGTTTTATGACCTAGAAAATTAGTTTGAATTCGTGGTTATTGTTGAGTAGAAATTTACTAAAAATATGCTGAAATTTTGGTGATTAATTTCGATTAAATTCAAAAAATACCATTCACAAGTTTGAAGTTTTGGGTTTGAGCTTGAATTTGAAATTTGTATGAGGATTGATGAATGTTGTTAAAACTTGTTAAATATCGGCAAAGAATTGAATCTATAGTTAAGGAAGGTGCTTATGGTGGAAGGGTTGGTAGTAGTGGAGAAGATGATGGGGTTGGGAAGATGAGTAGGGGGCGGGTTTTTTTCTTTTCTTATTTTTTTCTTTGGGAAGATGAGGAGAGGGGTGGGGGCAGAGGTGTTTTTCTTCTTCAGTTTTTCTTTCTTTTTTCTCTCGATTTATGACACGTGTCAGATGCAAATTGGCGCACCTAATAGCAATCTTTAATAGATGTGATTATCCGAAGTGGTGTGTAATTGAGACACCTTTAAAGGTTTTGGTGTGTAATATTATTTCTGTATTTAACAAGTGTGTAAGTGGAATTTGGGGACAAAGTTGATGGGTAAAGTATATATTTTCCCTTTGTATTATCTATAATTGTATTTCTTTATATTTGTAAAGTACAAGTTATGTCCAATGATAATGTATGTATACAGTCGAAACCAGGCACGCCCGATTTCGTAGACTCGAGGAGCTTCCTCGAGGATAAGTTCATAATGGATCTGGCTCGAGATCGATGGCAGAGTATGAAGCTTGGAAATTGAAGCGCTTGTTGAGAATCGAGACCGGGCATGATCGACGTCGAAAAATGGATTAGCGAGATATTAGCAACCGACCGGAGATCACGGTGGAAATCTTGGAACAGATCGGACCAAGCGGTTATTGACATCAATCATGGGATTTATTTCTATTATTAGGGTTGTACCTTATTTAGGATTCCTCTACTATATAAAGAGGGACCCCATTCATTTGTAAAGATATATACCCTCACTGATAAAATAATATACACGCTGCTCTATATTTACTTACTATCCACTATTGTTCTTACTGCTTGATCGCGAGGCTACCCTAAATTGAGGTCGATACATTGCTATAACACTGGTTTGAGTTATCTTACTGTCCAATTTATTTACTTTATTCATCATTTATCCATTGGTATTGAATTAGATCACGTATCCTTAAAACCACAATACAAGTTTAATTGTTACTCTAATTTTAGGGTAAACAGTTTGGAACCCACCGTGGGGCTAAGGATAATAATGATTGTTCGGTACTGATTCTGATAAAACACACTATTTTACACTTGTTCATGTCAAGAATTTTTGCTTTCAGGTTGAATCATGTCTAACTCACAAAACTCATCCACACAGGGTGACAATGGCCTCAGACTTCACGGGAAAAACGAGAATGTTATCGCTCCAGGCATCGAGGTTCCACAGGCTGATCTCGAAGGGGTACCGTGCATCAACCCAGTCGACGTCAGTTCGCACATTGCTCTGAATGCGAACTTAGGCGTGGATCCCGATGAGAGTGTACGAAAAGAAGGCCAAACTGATGGCTGGGGTACACAGGGCAGAGGAGACGAAGGAGTCAGTCTCCAAATGATATTCGAAATACTTCAGGCTCAACAAGCCGCCATAGCTCAACTTCAAAATCAGCACAAAGCTCCAAGTAGGGTCGAGCCGGAGACTACTCGCCATAACGAGCCAACACTGGAAAGATCGAGTGATAATGCATCAGGGACTGATCCTTCTATAATGGAGATGTTCGAGGAACTCACCAAGAGAATTGAATCAGGAGATAAGAAGATTGAAGCCAATGATAAAAAGGTGGAGACTTACAACTCTCGAGTTGATCAGATAACGGGGGCACCACCAATCTTGAAAGGAATGGATTTGAAGAAGTTTGTGCAAAAACCGTTCCCTCCAAGTGCGGACCCAAAGCCCATTCAAAAGAAGTTCATCATGCCTGACATACCCAAATATAGTGGGACCACTGACCCAAATGAACATGTTACTTCTTACACATGCTCTATTAAGGGTAATGATTTGGAGGACGACGAGATCGAGTCTGTGCTGTTGAATAAGTTTGGAGAGAACTTGTCTAAAGGGGCAATGGTTTGGTATCACAACATACCTCCAAATTCCATCGATTCGTTCTCCATGTTTGGGCGGATTCTTTCATAAAAGTACACGCCGGGGCCATAAAGGTCGCAACCAGGAAATCGGACCTCTTCAAGGTAGGACAATGGGATAATGAGATTCTAAGGGAGTTCGTGTCCCAATTCCAAATGGAACATATGGAGTTGCCACCGGTCACGATGATTGGGCTGTTCAAGATTTCACCCAAGGGCTGAATGAACGGAGTTCGATAGCATCTTGGCAGTTGAAGCAAAATTTGATCGAGTATCCAGCAGTAACTTGGCCAGATGTTCACAATCGATATCAATCGAAGATCGGGGTCGAAGACGACCAATTGGGGACTCCTTTCGGTTCAGTACATCCGAACAGGTGGACAGGTAAAAATCAAAGGGATGTCGATAGAGAGCCAAGTTCGAATAAAGACCGGTACCAACTCGAAGGAATAATGGCTCAGGAAGCAATTCCACCCAGCATGATCGAAGAAGTGATCGAGGACAAAATTCTAGAGGACTTATGAGTAAAATTGGTTTTGATAAGTATGCAGATCCCACAGAAGTACCCCGGCTATCAAAATACAATTTCAGCATTGATGCATTGGGCATAATATCGGTTATCAGAAGGACTAAAGACACTAGGTGGCCCATACCTATACAGACCGATCCTTCTCAAAGGAATTCGAATTTAATGTGTAAGTATCATGGCGCACATGGTCATAGGACTGAAGATTGAAAACAATTGAGGGAGGAGGTAGCCCGTCTATTCAACGAGGGCCACCTTCGAGAGTTCCTCAGCGATCGGACTAAGAATCACTTCAGGGAAAGGGACAAAACAAAAACCTCAGTATGTCATTCATATAATCGTTAGTGGGGTCGACGTTCCACAAAGACCCATATTCAAACGCACTAAGGTTCAATCACTAGAGAGAAATGGACTCGAGATTATGTCCCCCAAGGCACTTTATCATTCAATAACGAAGAAGCAGAAGGCACTGGTAATTTCTATCTTGTTAAATAAAGTTCAAGTTAAACGTGTTTTGGTAAATCCAAGTAGCTCGGCAAACATCATCAGATCGAGAGTCGTGGAGCAGCTCAGCTTACATGACCAAATTGTACATGCATATTGAGTCCTAAATGACTTCAACATGGCAGTGAAACAACTAAGGGGGAGATTAT
Organism: Nicotiana undulata; assembly: GCA_005239495.1. Taxonomy (NCBI): domain Eukaryota; kingdom Viridiplantae; phylum Streptophyta; class Magnoliopsida; order Solanales; family Solanaceae; genus Nicotiana; species Nicotiana undulata. Next base: position 58,353 of record ML260902.1, on the reverse strand, counting down.
CCTACCAGTAAATGTAGCCGAAACCATCCAAGATACTAAGTTCCATGTCATCGACGACAACATGAGATACAATGCATTGCTCAAAAGGCCTTGGATCCACAACATGAGGGCAGCACCGTTGACCCACCACCAAATGATGAAGTTCCCGACGACGAATGGTGTAAAATAGTATACGGAGAACATCATGCTGCAAAGGAAATGTTTGCGGTCGATGAAGTAACACCTATCTCGGCACTATCGACCTCAAAAAGATCGAGCACCAAAGGTAAACAGATGGCCAAATAGCAATCACTGCCCCCAGCCTCGACCGAATTAGAGAAACAGGTAATAGATGAAGAAGACGATGAGGATTTCCTAATCCTCGGACATTTGTTGTTCTTGAAGATTCAGATGCCACCAAATCAACGGACGAAGAGCTAGAATAGATGATACTGATCGAGTACCTTCCGGAGCAAAAGGTATACCTGGGAACGGGGTTAACCCCCAAACTCAGGAAAAAACTTATTCAATTTCTTAATGATAACATGGATTGTTTTTCACGGTCCCATTTAGACATGACAGGGATTCCAACAGAGATAACAACGCATCGACTGAGCCTGGACCCCAAGTTCAGACCAGTGATGCAAAAGAGAAGGCCTCAGTCCGAGGTAAAACACGCCTTCATAAAGGACGAGATAACTAAACTTCTCAATATAGGATCTATTCGGAAGGTAAAATACCCCGAATGGTTAGCTAATGTAGTCGTAGTCCCTAAAAAAGGGAACAAACTTAGAATGTGTGTAAACTATAAGGACTAGAAAAAGGCATGTCCTAAAGATCGATGTTAGGCTGGCCACGAGATTCTTACTTTTCTCGACGCCTATTCTAGGTACAATCAAATCCAAATGGACCCAGAAGACCAAGAAAAGACTTCTTTTATCACTAAGTATGGAACCTATTGCTATAATATAATGCCCTTCGGGCTATAAAATGCAGGAGCTACATATCAATGCCGAGTTAACAAAATGTTCGAAGAACAAACATGTAAATCAATGGAAGTTTATATTGACGACATGCTAGTTAAGTCCCTGCGCGCAGAGGACCGTTTGACTCATTTGCACGAAACATTCGAAATCTTAAGGAAGTACAACATGAAGCTCAACCTCAAGAAATGTGCTTTCGGGGTTGGTTTAGGCAAATTCCTTGGCTTCATGGTATCAAATCGGGGAATTGAAATCAACCTTGATAAAATCAAGTCTATAAAGACATCACCGTCGTAGATAGTGTGAAAGTCGTACAAAGGCTAATTGTACGGATAGCAGCCTTAGATCGATTCATCTTGAGGTCATCGGATCAGAGCCATAGGTTTTTCTCCCTACTCAAAAAGAAAAATGATTTTGCTTGGACCCCGGAATGCCAATAGGCATTTGAAGAGTTGAAGTGATACTTATCGAACCCACCTCTGCTCCACACTCCGAAGGCAGATGAGAAACTTTACTTATACTTGGTTGTGTCCAAAATCGCGATAACTGGTGTCCTAGTTCAAGAAGAGAAAGGTACACAGTTCCCTATTTATTATGATAGTAAAACCTTAGGAGATGCAGAAACTAGGTACCTGCACTTAGAGAAATTGGCACTCACCCTAATAAGCGCCTCTAGAAAATTAAAGCCATATTTCCAATGTCACCCCATATGTGTAATAACCACTTACCCACTCCGCAATGTTTTGCACAAGCCCGAATTATCGGGCCGATTGGCCAAATGGGCCGTCGAACTCATTGAGTACGATATTGAATATCAACTCCGAACGGCCATCAAGTCTCAACTTTTTCAAACTTCGTGGCCGATTTCACGGCAACCCTCATTTTTGAAGTGGAAAAGGAACGTTTATTAAAATCAGGTACATCATCGGAGGTGTGGACCCTCTTCACGGACAGTACCTCGAATGTGAAAGGGTCCGGGCTAGGCCTTGTTTTGAAGCCGCCCACGGGTAGAATTATTAGACAATCCATTAAAACTTCTAAATTTACTAACAATGAGGTCGAGTATGAGGCCATGATTGCAGGTCTCGATCTAGCTAAAAGCTTGGGAGCAGAAGTCGTGGAAGCCACGTGCAACTCTCTACTGGTAGTGAACTAGGTAAACGGAACCTTCAAAATTTGAGAGGATAGAATGCGAAGGTACTTAGACAAATTGCAGGTAACCTTGTGCCGTTTCAAATAATGGACTCTACAACATATACCTTGAGAACAAAACATTGAGGCTGATACACTTGCCAATTTGGGGTCATCGGTCGAGGAAGATGAGATCAGCTCGGGGACTGTCATCCAACTCTCGAGACTTGTGATCGAGGAAGGTCATGCCGAAATAAATTCTACAAAATTAACTTGGGACTGGAGAAATAAATACATCGATTACTTGAAGAACAGAAAGCTCCCATTGGACCCTAAAGAATCGAGGTCCTTACGGACTAAAGTTGCTCGTTTCACATTAGACAAAGACGAAACATTATACAGAAGAACGTTTGATGGGCCATTAAAAGTATGCTTAGGACCGGGAGATACTGACTATGTTCTACGAGAAATCCATGAAGGTACTTGTGGAACCATTTCGGCGCTGAGTCACTAGTTTGCAAGGTCGTCAAAGCACGATATTATTGAGATATCATGGAAAGCGAGTCTAAGGAGTTTGTTCGAAGATGCGATAAATGTCAAAGTTTTGCACCGTGATCCACCAGTTCGGAGAACAACTTCACTCGATCCTATCCCCATGGACATTCATGAAATGGGGAATGAACATCGTCGGCCCTCTGCCATCGGCCCCAAGTAAAGCTAAGTTCATTTTGCTTATGACTGACTATTTCGTAATGGGTTAAAGCACATGCCTTCGAGAAAGTCAGGGAGAAAGAAGTAATAGATTTCATCTGGGATCACGTCGCATGTCGATTTGGGATACCCGCAGAAATAGTATGTGACAATGGCCAACACTTCATCGATAGCACAGTAACGAAATTCCTCGAGGGATCATAAAATATAGAGGATATTATCAACACCATATCACCCTAGTGGGAACGGACAGGACGAATCGACAAACAAGACTATTTTCCAAAACCTAAAGAAAATGTTGAACGAAGCTAAAGAAAATGGAGAAAAATTCTACCTAAGGTTCTTTGGTCATATCGAACAACGTCGAAGTCCAGCACATGAGCAACTCCGTTTTCACTAGTTTATAGCTCTGAAGCCTTGATTCCAGTCGAAGTTGGAGAACCTAGCGCCAGATTTTGACATGAAACAGAGGAATCAAACCACGAGGCTATGAATACCAGTCTGGAGTTGTTAGATAATAAACGAGAAGCTGTGCTCATTCGAATGGCTGCACAAAATCAACGAATCGAAAGGTACTACAATAGAAGAGCCAACCTTCGCCACTTCAGAGTCCGGGACTTAGTCCTAAGGAAAGTCACCATCAACACTCGAGACCCTAATGAAGGGAAGCTCGTCCAGAACTGGGAAGGACCCTACCAAATCCTCGATATAGTCGGCAAAGGATCTTATAAACTCGGAACGGTGAACGGCAAAGCACTGCCAAACAACTGGAACATATCACTTCTTAAGAGATACTATTGTTAAGGTATGTCTTTCTCTTAACTTTCATTTATATAAGTTCAAAGCTAACTCATTGTAGGAGTTCGACCAAAGGCATCAAGACCTCAGGTTTTAAAGTACGTGTTGCACTCTTTTTCCCTTAGATCGGCTTTTATCCCGAATGGGTTTTTCCGGCAAGGTTTTTAATGAGGAAACAATTATGTGCTACCTGAGGACAATTCAACAGTATCCAAGGCTTCTTTGCAATAAACCTCAAATATTGGGGGGAATCACCCTCGGATATTTTGTGTGTTCGAGAAAAGTACCTCGTGTCAAAGGGCCTCGATAGCAAAAACTTTATAATGGGCCAAATGGTCGAATGAATAGTGTCCATATAGATTAGTCGAGTCCCGATGGAAAAACATGTATGCATGTATAACTTATTCAAAGAAGCATTCCTTCTTCATCAAACATATCATGTCTCGGAACAAATTCTTTACTATGCAAATCTTATACTTATGCTTTTGTGAAAAACAACTCAAGAGCGAAGTGCAAACATATATCGAAAGGTATATACAATAGACCGATCAAGGTCTTACAAAAAGAAAATAAAATAAGAAACTAAGTTCTAACTACGATCGGGTCCGACCTTTTCTTCGGGGGAAGCTTCCCCGGGAATGACTTATTCTTCATGCCCCTCGTCGGATCCGCCTCGGCTGCCTTCTTCATCATTATCTTCATCGTTCGAGGAGGCAAGCTGCCTGGCTTCGGCTTCGAGTACTTTAGCTCGCGCAATCTCCTCGAAAAGCTCAAAACCTTGAGTATGGATTTCCTCGAGGATTTCCCTCCGGGATTGACTTTTGGCTAAGTCAACATTCCATCGCTCCCGATCGGAAGCCTCCCTTAGCTGTGTTTGAGCAGCCTCAACATCGGCTCGGTACATGGCAATGGACTTATCTGCCATGATTTTTGTTTCTCAATCTCCGCTTTGGCCTCAGCGAGCCCACTTCAAGCTCTTCGATCCTCTTATCCTGATCCGAGATTTTCTCTTTAAAGCCCTGAAGCTGAACCTCGGCCGAGGACACTTAGGCCAAGGCAGTCTCTTTTTTCGAAGCCAGGCGGTCCATACTCTCCTTCCACCTATCACGATTGGCCTTGACTTGATCTGCCTCTCCTTGAAGAAGCTAGATCCTTTCCACCTTCTGTTGCAGCTGAGATAGCGAAGGATTAGCCTCCACAGTTGTATTGAGCCCATACTTTATCAAAATAATGGTTACCTCTTTGTCTAGTTCGGCCTCCTCTTCATGAACCTTGGCCAGTTCAGCTTGAAGGTCCTTTTGGCCACAAAGTAGCTTCAGAGCATTCCTCTCCTCCGAGACCTTCTGAAGATAGGTCTCGCACTGGACAAGGTCAACTCGAAACTTGGCGAAGGCCTGTACAAGAAAGAAAATATAAGTCAGATTTAGAGAAAAGAAGAGTAACGAAGAGAATTGCAGTAATTGGTACTTACCCGAGAAAGAAGACGTTGGGCCTCTTCTAGAAGAATTGAGGCATCACTAATGTTAGTGGAATCATCGATCCCAGAAAAGCAATCCCAGAAGGGATCACCTACACTCGAGCCTCCGCCAATATCGCGGGTCATCAACTCCCTAGACTCCCTTAATGGCTCCTCAGAAAAGGTCGGGAATGAAGACAATTGACCTGCTATCATGGCCCCGAGCAAGTTGCTCGGGGCGCTCTGATCGATCCTCTACGTCTCTGAATCGGCCCTGTCCATTTTAGTTGCAGTTGATCGAGAAATGATCTCGACCTCTGTAGATTCGGGATCCACGCCCAAATTCTTTTTTGAAGCCTCCCTAGCACGAGGCTTAGTTTCCGCAGCCGCCATCGGCTCGGAAGATTTGGCGACTTTGATGATTTTCCTTGGCCAGACCAACACCGCCGAGGCATTTTCCTTTTCCTTATCCTCTTCATCTCTCAGTCTTTGAACTGATTCCACCATGAGTGCGATGGTTTTTCTCCACATCCTTTGAGGCTTGGGCTTGGGGACCTCAGACTGCGAGGCACTTTTCCTCTTCTTGTCCTTCTCCGGATTCAGAGCCGGGGACTTGGTTTCTCCTCCACCACTTGAAGGCCTCAAAATGGCATCCTTGGTCAAGCCTGCATGGAAGAATACTAGTAATGAACAAAACAAAAAGTTGCTTCAGAATATGTGAAGAGAAATCCTTATTGTGGTTCTTGGCCTCCCACCTGCCCTTTGCCAAATCACGCCATGCTCATTCGGCGTGAGTGGAAGTCGAAGCTATCTTTCGGACCCAATCTTCGAGATCGAGTACCTCTTGAGGCATCCAAGGGATGGTTGCGCGTCAAAAAGGGGGCATTAGGCAAAGTCAAAAGAGGCACGAAGAACAGAATACCATGAATTAATTAGGATCGAGGTTCCACTCCTCAGGAAACGTCATCTTCTCCTTCGATATTATGTCATGGGTCCTCACTCGTATGAAGTGGCACATCCAACCTCGATCCGTATCCTCGTCGATGCTCGAGAATAAGTCCTTTCTTGCCCGGCATTGAAGCTTGATCATCCCTCGATAGATTCGAGGCCGGTAAAACCTCATGAGGTGGTTTAGAGTAAACTTTATCCCCTCGGCCTTTCTGGAGAAGAAGCACAGCTAGATTACCATGCGCCATAGAGAGGGGTGGATTTGGCCAAGAGTGACCTGATACCTTTTGCAGAAGTCAAGGATCACCGGATTGAGGGGACCCAATGTGAATGGGTAAATGTAAACACTAAGGAACCCCTCCACGTGTGTAGTAATGCTCTCCTCTGGAGCAAGGATTTGCACCTCGACCACGGGACCCCAGTTGTAATCCGTTTTCATGGACTCAAGATCGCTCTTCGTTATCGAACATGTACATCGACACATGTTCGCATCGTCCTGATACCAATGAAGGTTTCTCGACCTTGAAGTTAGATTTTAGAGTACACGGGCTGAGAAGGTACTCGTGAGGGGTCGGTTCTACCGGCATTTTGTCGTCGGCCGCCCGGGAAGAAGAAGATGAAGCCTTCTCTTTCTGCGGTACAGTATTTTGATAAATAGGGATTTTAGCCTATTATTTGCTCTCTTTTGCTTAGGTTTTGGGTAAAAAATATGTAAAGGTATTCCCGAAAACTAACTTAATGAGCTTGCTTGCAGGGTTTGGTCAAAATGAGGCAAAGAAGCCATAATCAACTCATGAAGGAGTCAAACTTGCACAAATCAAGGCTGGGAACTGGAGCGCTGAGAGCGGTAGAAAAATGCGGCCGTTTAAGGACCACTGCTAAGACGGCCACAAATACGCGTCACCCTAAAATGATATTCAGAGAGGTTGTTTTGAGTAGAAGAATAACGCTGACCGCGATGGAAAAGCGCTGCCGCAAAATATCTGGCGCGGCCGTGATGGGACTTCCACTGAGAGCGTGTTTTGAGGTTCAGAGACCCTACGAGTTGGGATTAACTGAAGAACGTGGTCCGCATCAAAATTACGCGGCCTCGAATGGATCTCATGCGGACGCGGTTGAATATACACGGTCCGCGAAACTAAGCCCAACCCAAGCCCAGAATTGAAGAAACGCGTATTACGCGGCCGCGAAATCTCAAGCGCGGATGCGGTCAGAATTACGCGTCCGCGAATCCTTCGCAGGGCATTTTTGTCCGAAATTTTCAGCCTAGTATAAATAGATCCTTTTAGCAATTTTATGTTAGGTTTTTTTTAGGAGAGCACGTGAACGACTAGTTTTTACCTTTTTCAGTAATTTTAGAGTAGATTTATCTTCAATCTTTAGATTTTCATCTTGTATTTGAATATTATGGCTTATATTTCATCTTTATCTTTGATTTAATGCCATTATCATGAGTAGCTAGACCCTATAGCTAGGGTTGTGGCCCAACCCTATTGTGGGTATTTAATGGGTCTTGAATTTTAGGGATTAATTGTTTATGGGTTAGTGATATTTAGCTTAATTCATGCTTTAATTTTAGAATTAGTGGTTGCAAACACTAACTCATGCCTTTATGACTTAGGTTCTTCTTGAGAAAGAGGGACTAAGTCTAGTAAAATTAGGCTAACAAGGAATTGGGGTGAACTCAAGAGATTGATAGACCCAATTAAAGGGTTAAACCTAGAGATAGTAATACCCGACTTGAGCCAATTTCATTTGCATTGCATGAACACCCATTTGGGCTTGAGAAAGCCAAATAGGGCAAAGTCACCCAAACTACCTAGAGGTATAGAGTGAGTACTTATGGTTGATGGTTATATCACGACCCCAATCATAACAAGCATATCCTAGATTCTTGATAACCATTAGATACTCACCTAGGCGGAAGTTACTTCCCTAGTGCCTTTTATCACGTGAAAACTTTCACAAAAATATTGTACTCAGATTACTTTTATCATTTAATAGCATAAAAATTATAATAGCAACAATCACAACAATGTTTGGATGTGCAATTAGAAACAACACGCACATCTAGATTAGTTAGATACCCGACTCCAAACCAAATTAACTCCGCGTGGAAATCGATCCCGACTTCATCGATCGCTTTTCGCTACTATATAGTGGTGTATGGTTGGAATTGATCACTTTTTGGCGCCGTTGTCGGGGAGTTAGACGGTGTTGGATATCTATCTAACTATTTGGACGTCTTGTTTTTCTTTCCTTCCTTTTTACTAACTTTTGTTTGTTAATCGCTTTAGGTACCCAATGGCGCAGAATGATGCTCTCGGCAATGTTCTTCGGGGGAAGGAGGTAGATGACAATGGTGAGGATGAGGTTAATCTAGAACCTCAAGTCCAAAGAAGAGGCCGCCAGGCCAATGACAAAATTCCAAACCCTCCCCCACCTCCTCCAAGGGAAGCACACCGGGTGCTTCCAAATGAAGGTTACACCAGTGAAATTTTCCCGCCTAGGATTCGGGCAGACAATTTCCAGATTACAAATGTCATGCTGACCCTGTTGGAGAAAAGAAATTTGTTCACTAGCGCTCCCCATCAGAATGCATATAAACATCTAAAAGGTTTTGTAGACACATGCTGGGGGAGCAAGCAGACGAACGTGTCGGAGGATGCTCTGAGATTAAGATTGTTCTTATTTTCACTGAGAGGGAAAGCTTTGGACTGGCTCGAGAGGCTACCCAACCATTCCATACACATATGGGATGAGTTGGCAGAAAAGTTTATAGCCAAGTTTTTCTCACCGGGTCATATGGCAGCATTGAGGGATGAGATCTTAGCCTTTAAACAGGAACCTAATGAACCCCTACATGAAATCTGGGAGAGATACCGGACAATGGTCAAGGAATGCCCCAACAATGACATGGCTGAAGCAATGATCCAACATACATTTTATAGGGGTATTAACACGACCAACCAGTGCGTGGTGAACTAGCTAGCAGGGGGAAATTTCATGAAAATGCCATATGCCGATGCTTGTGACATATTAGATGAAATGGCAGACACATCCTCAGCTTGTCAAAGTCAGGCAAATGTTCCTCAGGGGGACCCTTATGTTATCAATCTTCACAAGGAACTTCAAGACAACGGACAAGCCATAGCAGAGTTGACAACTACCATGAGCTAGTTAGCCAAAGAACAGCTTCAGCAGATTCAGGGACCAAAGCAAGTAAATGCCAATGGAAGGGGTTAATCTCTTGGTCAACAAGAGGAGACAATGTGGTCAACAAGTGCAAAACAATCAAGATCAATGTGAGCAAAGTGTAAGTGGTTACAATCAAGACGATTCTTATGATGATCAAAGTGAGGAAGTTCTTTATGTCAATAACTACCAAGGACAACGGAGCAATGCTCTAAATCAAAAATGGAGATCGCAAGGGAACAATCAAAATTGGGGCAACCAAGGCCAAGGGAATTGGAACAATGGCAACAAAAACAACTCGAACAATTGGGGGAACAACAATCAGAATTGGGGTGGCAATAACAATAGCAATTGGAATGGAAACAACAACAATAATTGGAGTGGCAACAATAACAACAATTGGGGAGGTAATAGCAGTCAAGGTGGTTGGGGTAACAATAATCAAGGCAACCGGGGGTCGGGCTTTCAAAGACCCACGATGTATCAACAACCCAAAAATCCTCCTCTATATCCATCACAAGGTCCAAGTTCTTCAAGCTATGAGATGGGGCGGATAGAGAGTATGTTCAATTAAATAATGGAAAGGAATGCTGACTCTGATGCCCAATTGCCTCCCACACTACCTCTATTCAAAACTTGGAAGTACAAATGGGTCACATTTCTCAAGAATTGAACGATCTCCCTAATGGGGCATTACCAAGTGACACAGTAGTAAACCCAAAGGGTGGGAACAATACAAGCCATGCTATGGCAGTGACCACAAGGAGCGGTAGAGGTGGTGAAGCAAGTACCTCTAATAAAAAAAAAGTTGTGATTGATGATGTTGTGTTGCAAAATGTTGATGATCCAATAATTGATGAGCAAGTGAATGATGAGAATTTGAATGATGAAGTGAGGATCGATATTCATGACAAAGAGGGGAGACTCAAAATGATGTGAACTCGTCTAGGGAACACGTGATAGACATACCGGAAATGGCAATGCCAAAAGCCAAGGCTCCTATTCCAAGGCCTCCTCCACCTTATCCTCAGAGATTGGCAAAGCAGAATAATAAAAACCAATTCAAGAAGTTTATTGAGATGATGAAAAGTTTGTCAATCAATGTTCCCTTAGTGGAAGCTCTCAAACAAATGCCGGGATATGCCAAGTTCATGAAGGACTTGGTAACAAAGAAGAGATCTATGAATTATGAGACCATCAAAATGATTCATCAAGTGAGTTCCATTGTGCACTCGATGGCTCCAAAGCTTGAAAATCTGATGCCTTTACTATTCCATGCACCATTGGTAGTGCTGATTTTGCAAAAGCCTTGTGTGATTTGGGAGCAAGTATTAATCTGATGCCATTCTCCGTATTCAAGACATTGGGCATTGGGAAACCGAGAGCTATTTCAATGAGTTTGCAGATGGCGGATAGAACAATGAAGAGGCCACTTGGATTATTGATGATGTTTTTGTTCGGGTCGACAAGTTTATCTTGCTCACTCATTTTGTGATTTTTGACTGCGAAGTCGACTATGATGTGCTTATAATATTAGGAAGACCTTTCCTAGAAACTAAGAAGGCATTGGTTGATGTCGAAGCAGGGGAGCTCACCTTCCGGGTGGGCGATGAAAAAGTTGTATTCCACGTGTGCAAATCAATGAGGCAACCAAATAGTAATGAAGTTTGCTCTTTTGTGGATCTTGTGACGGAGGTGATAGTTGATGACACAAGTGCCGTGATCAATGTGGAAGACCCTTTGGAAGTTGTATTGTTGAACCTTGAGGATGATGAGAAGGAAGGCTTGATTGAATGAGAAAATTCTTTGCAAGGAATCAGATCCTATTCATATAGGCCCTACAAACTCTCCTTGGATTTGGAAAATCGGAAGACTCCACCAACAAAGCCCTCGATTGAGGAGCAACCAACATTGGAGTTGAAGCCTCTACCTTCGCAACTCAGGTATGAATTCTTAGGCCCTTCTTCTACATTCCTTGTTATCCTTTCTACTCTCTTAACTAAAGTGCAGGTAGACTCCACCCTAGCGGTGCTGCAAAGAAGGAAAAAGGCAATTGGATGGACTTTGGCTGACATTCGGGGTATAAGCCCCGCCTTTTGCATGCATAAAAACATACTAGAGGATGATGCCAAACCCTTCGTGAAATCAACAGAGGTTGAACGAGGCTATGCAAGAGGTCTTCAAGAAGGAAATTATCAAGTGGCTTGATGCAGGGGTTATCTATCCAATTTCAGATAGTTCATGGACTTCACTGGTTCAATGTGTGCCGAAAAATGGGGGTATGACTGTTATCAAGAACGATAAGAATGAATTGATCCCCACCAGAAATGTCACAGATTGGAGGGTATGCATGGATTACAGAAAGCTTAACAAAGTGACCCGCAAATATCATTTCCCATTGCCCTTTCTTGACCAAATATTGGATAGACTTGCCGGGCGTGCCTACTATTGCTTTTTGGATGGGTACTCAGGGTCCAACCAGGTTCTCATTGCACCGGAATACCAAGAGAAAATCACCTTCACCTGTCCGTATGGAACATTTGCATTCTCACGGATGCCGTTTGGTTTGTGTGATGCACCGGCTACCTTTCAACGGTGTATTATGGAAATATTTACGGATATGGTGGAGGACTTACTCTAAGTGTTTATGGATGATTTTAGTGTTGTTGGGGACTAATTTGAAGAATGCTTGGAAAATCTTGACAAAGTGTTAGCTCGATGTGAAGAAACCAATCTAGTGCTTAATTGGGAAAAATGCCCCTTTATGGTCGAAGAGGGCATTGTCCTCGACATAAGATCTCAAAGAACGGAATTGAAGTGGACAAGGCGAAGATCGAAGTGATTTCAAAGCTCCCTCCTCCTACTTCTGTCAAGGAAGTTAGGATCTTTCTTAGGCACGCGGGGTTCTACTGAAGGTTCATCAAAGATTTCGCAAAAGTGGTGAATCCCTTGTGCAAGTTGCTAGAAAAGGATGCAAAGTTTGTGTTCAATGAAGAGTGCATGAAAGATTTTGAGCTTCTCAAGTATAAATTGACGAACACTCCCATCATTACCGCACCCAACCAGAGCTTACCATTTGAGCTCATGTCTGATGCTAGTGACGTTGCGGTAGGAGCGGTTTTGGGGCAAAGGATAAACAAGATATTTCATCCGGTTTATTATGCAAGAAAAATGCTGAATGACGCCCAAGTCATCGTTACGGAGAAAGATTTGTTAGCCATCGTGTTCGCCATGGAAAAGTTCAAGCCATATCTCATGGGTGCCAAAGTGATTGTTCACACCGATCACGCAGGACTCCGTTACTTGATGACCAAAAAGGACTCGAAGGCTAGATTGATGAGATGGTTTCTTCTGCTTCAAGAGTATGACCTAGAAATCATTGGTCAAAAAGGAAGTGAGAATCAGGTAGCAGACCATTTGTCCCGTTTAGAAGAGGAGGTGAGGCCCCAAGATGGTCTCAAAATTAATGATGCATTCCCGGATGAGTAACTCATCTCCGTTTCTTTGAATGGTATGCCTTAGTTCGCGGATGTTTCTAATTTCCTTGTGACCGGCATTTCCCCGAGTGATCTATCTTCTAACCAAAGGAAGAAACTCAAAAGGGACAACTTGGATTATTACTAGGACGAGCCCTATTTGTTCAAGATTTGCAATGACGGTGTGATCTGTAGATGTGTCCCGGAAGAGGAGCAAATGAGTATTCTTGATGCTTGCCATTCCTCGCCCTACGGTGGTCATCATGGTAGGGCAAGAACTGCTTCAAAAGTTCTTTGCTGTGGATTTTATTGGCCGACCATGTATAAAGATGCAAGTGAACTTGTTAAGAGGTGTGATGAATGCCAAAGAGCTTGGGGAATTTCTAAGAAGGATGAAATGCCTCTCACCACTATTCTTGAAATTGACATTTTTGACGTGTGGGGCATTAACTTCATGGGCCTTTTGTGAGTTCTTGTGGTAACACTTACATTCTGGTTGTTGTTGATTATGTTTCCAAGTGGGTTGAAGCCGTGGCTTTTCCCAACAACCAGGCACGGAGTGTGGTGGCGTTCTTAAAGAAAAATATCTTCACAAGGTTTGGCACTCCTAGGGCGATCATCAGTGATGGGGGTTCTCATTTTTGCAACAAGGCCTTAGACACTTTACTTTCAAAGTATGGTGTCAATCATAAGGTGTCAATCCCTTATCATCCTCAGGATAGAGGACAAGTTGAGGTCTCCAACAGGGAGATAAAGAGCATATTGTTAAAAACTGTCAATGCAATTGAACGGATTGGTCAAGCAAACTTGACGATGCTTTGTGGGCTTATAGGTCTGCGTCCAAATTACGCGGTCCGCGAAACTAAGCCCACCCAAGCCCAGAATTGAATAAATGCGGACCGCATTCATTATTACGCGACGGCGAAAGCTCAAGCGCGGACGCGATCAGAATTATGCGTCCGCGAATCCTTCGCAGGGACATTTTTGTCCGGAATTTTTAGCCTAGTATAAATAGATCCTTTTAGTAATTTTGGGTTAAGTTTTATTTAGGAGAGCACGTGAACGACTTGTTTTTACCTTTTTGAGTAATTTTAGAGTAGATTTATCTTCAATCTTTAGATTTTCATCTTGTATTTGAATACTATGGCTTATATTTTATCTTTATCTTTGATTTCTGCTATTATAATGAGTAGCTAGACCCCATAGCTATGGTTGTGACCCATCCCTAGTGTGGGTATTTAATGGGTCTTGAATTTTAGGGCTTAAATTTTTATGGGTTATTGATATTTAGCTTAATTCATGCTTTAATTGTGTAATTAGTGGTTGCAAACACTGACTCATGCCTTTATGACTTAGGCTCTTCTTGAGAAAGAAGGACTAAGTCTAGGAAAATTAGCCTAACAAGGAATTGGGGTGAACTCAAGAGATTGATAGCCCCAATTAAAGGGTTAAACCTAGATATAGTAATACCCGACTTGAGCCAATTTTACTTGCATTGCATGAATACCCATTTGGGCTTGAGAAAGCCAAATCGGGCAAAGTCACCCAAACTACCGAGAGGTATAGAGTGAGTACTTATGTGTGATGGTTATATCACGACCCCAATCATAAAAACTTGCCTAGATTCTTGATTCCTATTAGATACTCACCTAGGCGGAAGTTACTTCCCTAGTGCCTTTTATCGCTTGAAAACTTTCACAAAAATATTGTACTTAGATTACTCTTAGAATTTAATAGCATAAAAATTAGAATAGAAACAATCACAACAATGTTTGGAAGTGCAATTAGAAACAACACGCACATCTAGATTAGTTAGATACCCGACTCCAAACCAAATTAACTCCCTGTGGAAATCGATCCCGACCTCATCGGGTAAAACTGCATCAACCACTCTTCGCTACTATATAGTGGTGTAGGGTTGGAACCGATCATCTTTGAGGTTTTTGCCATTTATGTAAGTTAAAAAGGACGAAGGATGATATAAAATTGGTGGTTCCGGTGATATCAACGGCGACTTGATAGGCAGCGGTAGGGAGAAGATAAGAAAATTTTGAAGGCTTGGAGACTTGATCAAAGCGAAAGTAAAAAAGAATTTGATTCATTAGAGGAGATGGTATTTATAGGTTCATGGTGACGGTTTGGTGGCTCTAGTGGCCGACCACTAACTGACAGGCATTAATGATTTTGGGAACTAGACTGACGGGGCATTTCTATCACATTCGTCGCTTACGTCATGAGGATGACATCGGTTTCAGAGAATCAAAGCTCAAATCGTTTCTTGTCAATTTACTCTATGAAACGCGGGGACTATCTGTATACAGTTGAAACCGGGCACGCCCGATTTTGTAGACTCGAGGCTGCCTCAAGGATAAGTTCATAATGGATCTGGCTCGAGCTCGATGGCAGAGTATTAAGCTTGGAAATCGAAGCGCTCATTGAGGATCAAGTTCGGGCATGATCGACGTCAAACAGAGGATTAGCAGATATTAGCAACCGACCGATGATCTCGACGAAAATCTCGGAATAGATCGGACCAAGCGGTTATTGATATTAATCATGGGATTTATTTCCGTTATTAGAGTTGTACCTTATATAGAATTCCTCAACTATATAAAGAGGGACCCAATTCATTTGTAAAGATATATACCCTCACTGATAAAATAATATACACACTGCTCTCTATTTACTTTCTATCTTCTATTGTTCTTATTGTTCTTACTACTTGATCTCGAAGCTATCCTAAATCGAGGTCGATACATTTCTACAACACTAGTTTGAGGTATTTTAATATCCAATATACCTTACTCATCATTTATCCATTGGTATTGAATTAGATCATGTATCCTTAAAACCACAATACAAGTTTAATTGTTACTCGAATTTTAGGGTAAACAATGTATAAACTTTTTAACATCATAAAAATGCAAATAAATCTTCGTTGCAAGCTTGATACGGTAAATTACAAATTAGACTAATAAAATGTTATAATTCATTATACTACAATGATAGTTATACGAATAATAGTGAACTTATCCTCGAGGCAATTTGGCGCCCACTGTGGGGCTAAGGATAATAGTGATTGTCTGGTACTAACTTTCGTAACACACACTATTTTATACTTGTTCTTGTGAGTGTCTTTGATTCCAGGATCAACATGTCTCCATGACGAAAAAGAGAACATAGCCGCCCCAGGGAATGAAGTACCTCTGGTCGACCCCGATGGAGTCCCGGCCATAGAACTAATCGATGTCAGCTCTCATGTTGCCATTAACGCAAACTTGGTCGTTGATCCTGAGAGTAGAGTCCACATAGATGTTCGATTATCCCGCTAGAGCGCACAGGGTGGTGAAGAAGGTGGAATCAGCCTTCGGGTAATATTCGAAATGTTGTAGGCTCAATGTATACGACTAAAATCGGAGAGGCCGATTTTACGGTTGTTATGGCCTTCCACCATACGCATTCGGAAGGCTCAAGGTACAGCTTGAGGATTCAACCCTGAGGGTTACCTATGATCTACCTCGGGGCAGCACAAACCGGCAGCAGTCGCGGACAAGCGGGAAACTCTCAAAAGGCACGTATTTAAAGCTGACCAGGTCTGTAAGAATAGTATAAGTCCGTACCATGGCATTAAAATGGCTGTACCGACTACATATCTTTGTAATAAATGTTTATGTACTATGTTGGGATTTTTCCCTCCTATATAAAGGGGACCCTTATCATTTTTTGCACACATGATATTGAATACAAGAACATTTTCTGCTCTCTAACTCAAACATCCTCTATTGCCTCTTTACCGATTTATTACTTACATTTATTGCATTTCATTGATTGTTCTTCATTTATTGCTTATCATTGATCATAAATAGCCGCCTTCGAGTTCCTTAGAACTGTTATAGCTTCATTGATCCTTAACTATTAAGCATCGAGCCTCAATTTCGAGGACCAATTTCGGCCGACTCGAACCCCCCGATTCTGGGCAGTCTAGTTTGCCCATCTTAATCCTCTATATTTTTTACCTTGTTTCTTTAACTCACATTTAGCATCTATTGCCTAACAACTAGCATTAAAATAAATCACATATTTTTAGAACCACAAATCAAATTTAATTGTAACTACCATTTTTAAGGTAAACAGTTTGGCGCCCACATGACATTTTGACCAGAAGTATAACGGGACCTCGGACCCCAAAGAGCACATCGCTGCCTATACTTGTGTCGTAAAAGGAAATGACTTGAAGGGGGACGAGATTGAATCCGTCATATTGAAGAAATTAAGAGAAATGTTATCAAAGGGGGCCATGATGTGGTATCACAACCTAACCCTGAATTCAATAGACTCGTTTGCCATGCTGGCAAATTCTTTCATAAAGGCACATGCTGGTTCCATCAAGGTTGCAACTAGGAAGACCTTAAAATCAAGTAGAGAGAAAGTGAGATGCTGCGGGAATTCGTATCTCGCTTTCAAATGGAGCGAATGGAATTACCATCGGTCTCCGATGACTAGGCAGTGCAGGCCTTCACTCAAGGCTTGAATGAACGAAGCTCAATAGCTTCGAAACAATTAAAGCAGAATTTGGTCGAATTCCCCGCCGTCACCTGGGCGGATGTCCACAGCCGATATCAGTCAAATATTAGGGTTGAGGATGACCAATTAGGGGGCCTCTCGGGCTCAGTATATCCTTGCAGGCTCCTGGCAAAGGAACCAAGGCCAAACAAGGAAAGGTATCAACCATACACTGAGGATCAAAGAAACGCCCTGAAGCGCAACGTACCTCGGAACGACAGACAGACAGATCGAGGTCAGAATCCTCGGGGACTCATAAGACGAGTCAGTTTCGACATACATACAGGATCAGTGGAGGCACCTCGGCTATCAGAGTACAACTTCAATATTGATGCTTCAGACATTGTGTTGACCATAGGTAAAATCAAAGACACCAGGTGGCAGAAGCCCGTATTATCAGATCCATAGCAAAGGACCATAACTTGGTGTGCGAATTCCATGCCACACACGGTCAAAGGACCGAAGATTGCAGACAGCTTTGAGAGGAAGTAGATCGACTACTCAACAAAGGGCACCTCCGAGAATTCCTCAGCGACCGAGCTAAAAATCAATTTCGGGAAAGAGAGACGGATAGGAAAAATAAGACAGAAGAGCCACAACATGTCATCCACATGATCATGGGAGGGATCGACACCCCACAGGAACCCGTCCTCAGACGAACAAAAATATCCATCACCAAGGAAAAGCGAACTCGAGGTTACATACCCGAGGACACTCTCACATTTAGCGACGAGTACATCAAGACCTTGTCTCAGCCTCACAACGACGCATTGGTAATCTCTTTTCTTGTGAATACATTTCAAATTAAACGTGTGCTCGTGGATCCAAGTAGCTCGGCCAATAAAATAAGATCGAGGGTGGTGGAGCAGCTCAGACTGCTCGACCAGATCGTGCCCGCCTCTCGAGTTATCAAATGATTCAATATAGCGAGCGAGACAACGAAATGGGAGATCACCCTCTCGGTCAACGTGGCCGGCACAACTCAAAATACCAAGTTTCACATCATCAAAGGAGACATGAGGTACAATGCCTTGCTCGGAAGGCCGTGGATACATTGCATGAGAGCAGTACCGCCAACCCTTCATCAAATGATGAAGTTTCCTATGAAGGAGAGAATAAGAACGGTATACGGGGAACAACATGCAGCAAAAGAGATGTTCGTGGTACACTATGTGGCACTGACATCGACACCTTCAACATCAAAGGAGCCAAAGGATAAGCAAACAACCGAGTAGCAGTCACAAGCTACACTCTCGGTTGCGCCCGAGTTAAAAAGCAGAGGACTGTACCACATCCTCGGAACAAAGCAATTGAAGCACATCGAGGCTCGAACGCCATCTCTGCAAAGGTATAACCATCTCCCTTTTATTTACATTTTACACTGACTTATGTGCATGTGTCGGATTGGAAAATCAAAGCACTTTTTAGCTCGAAGATCTTAGTTTTTAAAGCATGTGTCGCGCTCTTTTTCCCTTAGATCGGATTTTATCCTGAATGGGTTTTACCGACAAGTTTATTAAGCCTTTTATTAAGGATAACTTAACTAGTATTCAAGGCTTTTCTTCAATCAGCCTCGAATATTGGGGGGCATCCCCTCGGTAGGTTACCTCTTCGTAGAAATCGAGTTAAGCCAATGGGTCTCGATAGGAAAATGATGTATCGGGCCAAACAGTCGAATGAACCATGTTCACATAGAATAATCGAACCCTTGATGGAAAAAAAATGTATACTTGTACCAAGAAATCAAAGGAATACCTTTTATCCCCAAAAGCTTTGCATTTCCAAAAAGGTTTGCTATTTTCACAAGAAACGGCCCAAAGGTCAGAAAGTTCCCGAACACTCGGGACTCACACCAAAAACTCGAAGCCGTAAGACCTCAGGGCCAGATACTTCCAGTCCACCAGCCCTCAATAAGGCAACATCAAGATCGCAAGAAACGGCTCCAAGGCCAAAGACTTTCAATGTCTCGGGGACTATCATCGCCTATCACCCCATCAAGCTATCAAAGCTCAATGCCACAAGACCCCAAGCGGGAAACCTCGAGCCCGACAACCCCCCATATGACGACACCAAATATGTAAGACCTACGGGCATGATCAAATATGTAAGTTCGACGGGCATGATCAAAATTGTAAGACCTCAATGAAAAGGCATGTCCGAATTATATGACCTTGGAAAAGGCACAATCCCTATTTTAAAGCCAACGCTATATATTCAAACTTGTAAGACCCCTAAAAAGGCATACCCTCGATATAGACGCCGAGGCTACCTCACTTGGGGACTAGAAGGCTACGACCAAACATAATGACTACGGTCATAAGGCTACGGCCAAACACAATGATTACGGTCACAAGGCTACGACCAAATCAACGCGACTCGGGGACGCCCGACCATCGCCATAAAATCAAATCCTTCGAAGTCACTTAGAAAAGAACCGGTTAAATCAGGCTACCCTCGGCATAAGAAAAAGAGAGCTTTGATCATGTTTATGTCAGCTCCAAACAATGAAAAGACTTTGAGACAATTCAGCCATAGGGAAAAACCTTCTAATGTGCTAATTTATCGTCACGCAATGGCTCACTATCGAGGTTCTTATCGAGCCATCGAAGAGTCAAAAGAACGCAAAAATTTGAAAATCTTTAACGAGGGAGAGTATAGCCATACTAAAGGTCATATCGACCATACGCGTAAGAGCCTAAGCGCCAGCCTAAAAGGCCTCAGAGCTAATCCAAAAACCTGACCCGACTCGATGACTTAGCCCGAAACGGTTAACTAAAATGCCTAAGGGAAATTACATAAGAACCTACGGGCCAACATCAAAAAGCCTACAGGCCGGTTAAAGGTCATATTGGCCCTGTGCGTAAGAGCTTAAATGCCAGCCTAAAATGCCTAAGGGCAAATATGTAAGAGCCTACGGGCCAATCTAACAAGCCTCGAGGCCGATCTGTGAACATAAGGGTTTTACCTCGGAGTCCAAATCATTTGGCAAGTCGCTTACAACCGTAAAAATTCAAATGACAAGAAAGACAAACACAAGCAAAGAGAAATTCACAAAGAAAGGTTTCCTTTTATATACACATGTATTGCAAGATATACACTTACAAATGCTCCCACAGGGAGCCTTATACAAAGAAGAAAAAAGGAAAACCCAATCTATTCTCGGGAACAGCTCCCTCGAAGGCCCTCAAATATCAGCATCGGCACTAGGAGAAAGGAAAAACTTAGCGTCGATCTCTTCCGCTTTAGCCTGTTTTATCTCTTCTGAGAGATCGAATCCCCTAGCGTGTATCTCTTCGAGGGTTTCCCTCTGAGATCTACAGTGGGCATATTCCCTGCATATCCATTCTCTATCAAAGGCTCCTCCTAGCTCAGCCCAAGCATCAATATCATCTTTTAAATAAATGGCTACTTTCTTGTCGGCCTTTGCTCGAGCTTCAGCTTCAGCCCGGGCATCAACAACTTCGGCTTTCATTTGCAAAGGTTCGGCCTCAAGCTTGTCGATCTTGCTCGCCTGCACCGAGCTGTCTATGCGGGCGTTCAGGAGGTGCACTTCGAGGGTAGAAGCCTTGGCCAAAGAATTCTTTTTGGCCACAACATTGGCGTCTATCTGAGCCCTTAGCCCATTGCACTCCTGCTCGACCTGGCCAACTCTGCCCCAAAGACGTTCCAGGTCCTTTGTCTTTCTCTGCAGCTGAAATATCAGAATATTAGTCTCTAAAGAAAGGTGAAGAAATATGCACATCATTGAAATGAAGGTTACCAATCTCTCGAGGCAGCCTTCGTAATCATGGCTTCGACTAACCTCGTACCGAAGGTGTATCAGCTCCTTTGCTCGTTTATCACAAAGGAGCCTGAGGGATTTCTCCCCATCCAAGGCTTTCTGTAACTTGGTTTCACAGCGGAGCAGCTCGGATTTGAGCTTATCAAAGGCCTGAGAAAAGTAAGCTTCAGTTAGAAAATGAAAGTACGAAACTAAAATATCGAAAGATCATCGAAACTCACCCTAGAGCAGATCCGCTAAGTCTCCTCAAAGGTTGAGCGTGCATCTATTGGCATGGCCCCATCGGCCCCAGCTAAGCCACTTTCAGTTGGAAAATGATCGCTCGATACCCCACTCGGTTTAGGCGGCCCCTGGCCCCGAACGTCCCTCGAAGGTACTTCGAGGGGAGAAGATGATAGGGGTAAAGGACCCTCGCCCCTCGAAGTGCCTTCGATGGGGGAGGAAGCTACCGGTGAATGATTATCGCTCCTTACCTCTCGTGGAGCCTTCCCCTTGAGGTTAGAAGCCTAAAGCACAACGGGCTCGGCAACCTCGGGAGGATCCCTGGTCCGAGACATCGATGCAGAATCATCCTCCCCAGGAGTACTGATGTCCACGGAATGGCCAATGTATATAAGGCCCTCTTCAGCGGATGCATCTTCCTTATGCCCCCAAGCGAGCTACGCCTCGAGGTGAATGCCCTCGTCCACCGAGAATCTTCTCCTCTTACTACCTTCCTTCTGATCCAAAGTTGACGGCCCTCTCCTCTCCTCGAGGGGGAATGGCCTAATATCGGGAAACCCGTCAATGCCTATGATGACGAATTTAATACACATAAGGGAAAGTACCTTTCATGGAAGTAAGTCACACATCACGTACCGTGGTGTTTTACTTCCCATCTGACCTTCGACATATCGTGCCACTTGTGCTCGTCATATGATAAGGAAGCTTCCAACTTCCGACTCCAATCCGTAAGATCGGGTATCTCCTCCGGAATCCATGGAACCACTGAGGGAGAGAAAAAGAAACATTCTTATTAACCAACAAAAGCAAAGATGTCGAGCTTTCGACGTAGCACTTACGCTGGAAATTCCACCTTTCTGGAAATGACATGAACTCGGTAGGGATTATGTCGGTGGTCCTCACCCGGATAAATCGACTTAACCACCCTCGATTTCCATCTTCATCATCACTAGCAATGAAAGGTCTAGTGGATCGGCGCAGTAATGCTATCAGTCCTCGATAATGCAGAGGCCGATATAACCGGATGAGATGGCTGAGGGTGAACTCGAGCCCGGCCTTTTCCACGAAAAATCTTATCATTAATACAATCCTCCAAAGTGAAGGATGAACTTGTGCCAGGGTGATCCGATATTTCTTACAAAACTTGAGCACGGCTCTATCAAGAGGGCCCAACGTAAAGGGGAACGTTTATACGTTCAAAAAAACCCTCTACGTGAGTCGTGATGTTCTCTTCCAGGGAAGGTACCTGCAGTACCTCCTTTTCTCCCCATCCGCAATATCTCTTCATCGCCTCAAGGTATTTCTCTCCTATGGACGGGATGAACCTCGATGCATGCTCCCGATGGTCTTGAACACTGGAAGATCTCCCTAATGCAAAATCCCTCCTCGAGACAAAGCGTCCTGAGGTTAGCTCACCAAAAGTCGGCGGTGTACTATCGACCGAGCGGGAAACAAAGGCAGAACCTTCCTCTTGGTGATGAACGGGTTTGGGTGTAGCAGCCATAACAATGGTGAAACAAGAAAAGGGAAATGAGAACTTAGGCAAAAGTTTTGAATTAAAATGAAGAAAAAGTTGGTGCAAGAAAGAAGGACTATATAAAGAAGACAATTGCTCAAAGCAGCAAAGTCTTCAAATGAAGAAAGCGAATGCATATATAGAGCGAGTGGAGACTGCTCGCCTACTTCGAAGGCCAATTAATTTTGACCATGCCATCACCACTTTTGGGGAAATGAACCGGTGGGAACACCTTCAGTCGCTTCACAGGTCATGTCATATGAATGACACTGTCCAAGGGATCGAGGTCCCCATATCAATCTGACCTCGAGATGGTACCCTATCTCAAGGATCTCAGTTATCGCAACTACGGACTTTAAGGAGACTTCAATGTATATCTAACCTCGAGATGGTACCCGATCTCGAAGATCTCTGTTATTATAATTATGTGCTCTAAGGAGCCATCAGTGCCAATCCAACCTCGAGATGGTGCCTGATCTCAAGGATCTCAGTTATTGTACCTGTGGGTTCTAAGGAGTTCTCAATGCCTATCTAGCCTCGAGACGGTACCTGGTCTCAAGGATGTTTGTTACTACAAATACGGGTTCTAAGAGAATTATCAACCCAGCCTCGAGATGGTACCCAATCTCGATGGTCTCTATTACCGCAGACATGGGTCAAAGGTAGAGGTCGAGATCCCCGTATCTATCTAACCTCGAGATGGTGCCCAATATCGAGGGTCTCTGTTATTACGACTATGGGCTCTAAGTAACCGTCGATATTAATCTGACCTCGAGATGGTACCCGATCTCGAGGGGTTCTATTATTCTAAGCACGAGCTCTAAAGAGTCGGCATCAGAATTCGAAAAATTACCTATGAACTGAAAAATAAAAGACTAGAGACAAAGAAAAGAGTTCCTTGGCATTCCCCAAAAATATTCACATAAGTATCCTTACAAAGCTCCTCCAGGGAGACTATGCACAGAAAGAAAGAAAAGAGAAGGCAAAAACAGTGGGTGAATCTACTCAACGCCCCTGCTTTTATCTAAGTCGCTACTGGAGCCGCTACCGGAGCTCTCGTCTGAAGAAGATGAAAGTTCAATTCTTGTTCCAAAGCCCTGGCTTTCTCGACGTCAGCAGATAGATCGGCACCCTTGGCGCTTGCCTCTTCGAGTGCTTGTCTCCTGGCTTGAGAACGAGCATGAACAATGGCCCGAGTCATCTTCATCTCGGCCTTTTCAAATATATCCCTAGCCCGATTATTGGCGGCAACATCATCCCTTTTGTATGAGGATACGTGCTCATCGGCCTCGGACTTAGCCGCAAACAGTGAAATGCCCTCCTCCTGAGCACTCCGAAGGAGGTCCTGAGTCGAGGTCAACTCTCATGCAAAAGATCCCTCTCCGAGGCCACGACCCTAATCTGTTCCTTCATCTCAAGTATCTCCCTATCCTTGGTTGCGGCCTCTTCTCGGAACTGCTCCACTAGAGAACTCTTTTTCTCAATCTGCAAAATAAATCAAGTTAGTAAGCGTCAACTTATGGGCATAAGAAGATGGGCCCGTGAGTGTCATGTTACCTGCTCGGCAAAGCTAGCCCGCTCCCGATGCACTCCCTCCAGGCCGGTCTGAATCTCCTTCTGCTCCTCGTCCTTTCAAACTGAGAAAGTTTTTTATGCATTCAGCTCCGCGATGAGTTTCTCTAGCTCCCTCTACATCGAGAAAGCTCATCTTGAAGCTTGGAAAAAGCATGGTCGTACAACTTCTTGACCTACAGTATGGAGGAATAAAGTTAGAAAAATAAAGATAGAAATCCGAAGCACAAGAGATATGTCGAAGGGGATTACCTACTTTTGGAGCTTTCCAGCTTCCTCGAGGGCAACGGGGGCATCAAAGTCAGAGTACTCCTCGAGGCCGACAAAGTAATCTCCGAATGTATCATCCTCTCCTAGAGAGTCTCCCACATCGGCAGCGCCCCTGTTCTGAGCATCCCGCATCTCCCCTGAGGAAAATGAAGGGAACATATTGAAGTCACCCACGACATCGATCTCTATCAAAGTCTCTGCTTGGCCCCAAAATACTTCGGATTCAAGCCCTCTGAACTTGATAGTTGAAGATTCGCCAGCACGGACTGCACCATGTCCGATTTGAGGCTCGAGAACTGCATCCACACCCTGCTTTAGGGCCTCCTCAGCATGAGGTAGGTCCACAACGGCTATTTCTAATTCAACAGTCTTATGCCAGCACCACCCGAAGCTTCAGCGCTTCGTCTTACCCTTTACATCAAAGGGCGGTCATCATCATCTTCGTCTGCAGCACGAAGACTTGTCGCAGCATCCGAAGTCAAGACCGTAGCATCGGTCTTAGGCCTTCGGACCTTTGGCTTCTTTGATTAGGGAGACTCAACCGATGACTTTTTCCTCCTCTTCTTACCCTTATCGGGTTTCGTAGTTTCTGCTTCACCAGGAGGGGGCGATCTCATCGAAAAGCCTTTCCTGAGGCATGCACAAACGTGGTGTATTAAACTTAATGCCACAAAGACAACTTATATGGAACTCATCAACGATTCCAATGAGGGCTTACCATGGTTCTTGGCATGTCACCGTGTCTTGGACAAATCATGCCAAGATCACTTGTTGTAAGGGAAGGTAGAGTCTATTTGCCTAATCCACCCTTGCAGGTTCTGTACCGCGTCGGTGAACCAAATAGTGGCTGCACAACCAAGGGAAACCGATTCAGTGAAAGGAGAAGGGGCAGTAGAAAATACTTGATATAATGATACTTACGTGTTATATTCCATTCCTCCGGGAATGGCATCCTATCGGTGGGGATGACGTCCGAGGTTCTCACTCCAACGAACCAGCTCATCCACCCCCGGTCTTTGTCTTCATTGATTCTTGCAAATAACAACTTCGTAGATCGATGTTGAAGTTTAATTAATCCTTCTCAGAAGAGACGGGGATTGTACATCCTTATCAAATGGCTGAGGGTGAAGGTCATCCCGTCGATACGATTAGAGAAATATCATAGCATATACACGATCCTCCAAAAATAAGGGTAAATTTGATCGAGCGTCACTCGGTACTGGTGGAAAAAATCAAGAATCACTGGGTCTATTAGTGGGGAAGAAGAATCCACATGACCAGGGTGAAGGGATATATGCATAAGTTGAGGAAGCTCGCCTTGTAAGTTACTAGGCTTTCCTAGGCTTTGGGGATTTCTATTTGAACTGCCTCCCCCCAGCGAATGTCTATTTTTACCCTCTCCACTTCGGATATTACGCTGATATATCGTGACATGGGATCACAACGTCCCGGTGTGGAAGGGGGTCTATCGATGGTAAGGTCAGAAATTGTATCAAAGTCACCGGGGATGCATCGTTCGATGCTTGGTGGCGTTTTTGCTTTTCCCTTGGACGGGCGTGCAGAAGAAGAGGTACCTTCTTTTTGAGGTACCGCCTTAGAAGTCTTTTCCATAACTATAACAAAATTTCTGAGAGAAAAGATGAAGGAACAAGTACTGAAGGAAGATGAATGCAGAAAGAGATGGAAAGTAGCTCCAAAAACTTGAAGATGATGTTGAAAGTATGAATGGTGAACAAGAGTAGTATTTATAGAAGTCATATGGGCAACGTTTGAGAAACGGAAAAGTTGAACTAATGACGGGTCGTGGGCTTCTCAGTGATCGTGCTACCAGCGACCGCTACACAGCTTTTGGGTCATGACATTTAATGCACTGAACGGGCTGACGTCATGATGAGAGCATCGGAGGGGTAAGAGTTCAAGACCGTTTCTTATCATTTCACTCTAAGAAACGCGGGGACTATCTGTATACGGCTAATATCGGAGAGGCCGATTTTACGGTTGTTATGGCCTTCTACCATCCGCATTTGGAAGGCTCGAGGCACAACTCGAGATTCAACCCTGACGGTTTCCTATGATCTACCTCGGGGCAGCACAACGGACAAGCGGGAAACTCCCAAAAGGCACGTGTTTAAAGCTGACCAGGTCTGTAAGAATAGTACAAGTATGTACCATGGCATTAAAATGGTTGTACCAGCTACATATCATTGTAGTAAATATTTATGTACTATGTTGGGATTTTCCCCTCCTATATAAAGGAGAACCTTACCATTTTTTGCGCACATGATATTGAATACAAGAATATTCTCTGCTCTCTAACTCAAACATCCTTTATTGCCTCTTTACTGATTTATTACATACATTTATTTCATTTCATTGATTGTTCTTCATTTATTTCTTATCATTGATCGTAAATAGCAGCCTTCGAGGCCCTTAGAACTGTTATAGCTTCATCGATCCTTCACTATTAAGCATCGAACCTCGATCTCGAGGACCAATCTCGGCCGACTCGAACCCCCCGATTCTGGGCAGTCTGGTTTGCCCATCTAATCCTCTATCTTTTTTACCTTGTTTCTTTAACTAACACTTAGCATCTATTTCCTAACAACTAGCATTAAAATAAATCACATATTTTTAGAACCACAAATCAAATTTAATTGTAACTACTATTTTCTAGGTAAACACTCAACAAGCTGCAATAGCACAACTCCAGAACCATAACCATGCACCAAGCAGGATCGAGCCTGAGTCGTCCCAGAAAATTGTTCATAGGGCCAAATCAGTGTCAAAGAGAGCGAACGGAAATGAATCAGGGACCGACCCCGCAATCATGAAGATGTTCGAGGAACTGACAAAGCGAGTTAAATTGGGGGAAAATAAAATTGAAGAAAATGACAAGAAGGTGGAAACCAATAATTCCATGGTTAATCAAATCATGGGGCACCACCGATTTCGAAGGATTTGGATTCAAAGAAGTTCGTGCAAAAGTCTTTCCCCCCAAGCACGGCTCCTTAACCAATTCCCAAGAAGTTTCGCATGCCATAAATTCCCAAGTATAATGTAACGACCGACCCCAACGAGCATGTCACTTCCTACACATGTGTGATTAAGGGGAATGATCTGGAGGATGATGAGATCGAGTTTGTACTGCTGAAGAAATTCGGGGAGACCCTGTCAAAGGGAGAGGTGATATGGTACCATAATCTGCCACCCAACTCCATTGATTCTTTTTCCATGCTTGCAGATTCCTTTGTTAAAGAACACATCGGAGCTATAAAGGTCGAGACTAGGAAGTCGGACATCTTCAAGGTAAAATAGAAAGATAACGAGATGCTCAGAGAGTTTGTGTCTCGGTTCCAAATAGAACGTATGGATCTACCACCGGTCGCTGATGATTGGGTCGTTCAAACCTTCACTCAAGGGCTAAATGTACGAAGCTCTGTGGCATTAGAGCAGTTGAAGCAGAACTTGATTGATTACCCAGATGTTACCTGGGCCGATGTGCATAATCGATACCAATCAAAGATTAGAGTCAAAGATGATCAGCTGGGGACTCACTCCGGGTCCGTTTATCCTATCAGGCCCATCGACAGAGTCAAGAGGGACATCGATCGAGAACCACGATCAAACAGGGATCGTTACCAGCCATATAATGGAGATCGAAGAGGCAACGGACCTGGACGCAACCCCGTTCGAGGTGAAAGGAGAAATGGTCGAGGTTAGAGCTCTCGGGGGCTCATGAGCAAGAACTATTTCGACAGGGTTGCTGGGCCCAAAGAAGCACCACGACTGTCGGAATATAACTTTAACGTTGATGCATTGATCGACACCCACATACACCACTAAATAGTAGTAAGGCAGGGGTCAATGCAGCTTTTACCCGAAGGGTCGGGACCGAATCCACAGAGAGTTATGATTGTGGGAGTTGAGTTCCTAATTGATCTAGTGGCGGGTCGTGTTTCTAATTTCACTTCTCATAAGTGGATTGGTGATTAAACTACGGTTTGGTCTATTCTAAAGTTACGAACTAATTAATTAATATCTTTGTGGTTGTTTTCTCAATAGATAAAAGGACTAGAGCTGTGACTTTCTCCTATGTGAATACTTGACGGGATCTAAAGCTTGAGGCAAAGATGTTATGTTGGGAATTGTGATATAGCCAATGCACGAAATTACTCACTCTATACCTCTCGGTAGCTTGAGTGACTTTGCCCTAATTGACTTTCTCAAGACCAATTGGGTGTCAAAATTGTGCAAGCAATATAGGCTCAAGTCGGGTATTACTATCTCTAGGTTTAACCCTTTAATTGGGACTATCAATCTCTTGATTACATCCTAATTCCTTGTTGGACTGATTTTCCTAGACTCAAATTCTCTTTCTCAAGAAGAACCCAAGTCAAATAGGCACCGATTAGTGTACGACCATGCTTTTTCAAAGCTAATTTAACATGGAAAACACAAATCAGCCCAAATATCAATTACCCATAAACATCTAAGCCTTAAATCAAGAGACCCATCAAATACCCACTCTAGGGTTGAGCCACAACCCTAGATAATGGGTCTAGCTACTCATTGTAATAGAAGAAAACCAAGAAATAGATGAAGAATAACCAATATAATTTAATTACAGACTAATACTTGAATATTCAATGATAAAACACTTCTAAAATTACTCAAAATGGCTTAACAAAGTCGTTCACGAGCTCCTGTTAAAGTTGGAGTACAAAAACTTGCCTAAAAATTGGAAAAGAAAGTATTTATATTGGGCCGAATTTTCTGGACAAAAATACCCCTGTGGGGTTATCGCGGACCGCAAGAAATGGAGTGCGGCCGCGGTGAGGCTTTTTGGCTTCAAGAATCTGCTCTCTGAACTTGGCCAACATGGGCTGCATAAAATGCACCGCGGCCGCACAAAAAGAATTGCGGACCGCGTTGGCCTTGATCTCCAAAAATCCCAGCTCTCTTAATCTCATTAGTGCGGGCCGCACAAAATGGTTTGCAGACGCGTTGATGCCATTGCGGTCACACACAATATGCTTTGCGGCCGCAATGCTTTAGCTTCCAAAATTTCACATCTCTGAATCTCCTCACTGCGGACTGCACTAAATGGAGTGCGGCCGCAGTAGATCTATTGCACTGTGCTTGGACTTGTTCTTGGTATTTGTGTATGTTTCACTCCTTTTTGAGCTGGTTTTGACTAATTTTCACCTTTTTGACCAAACCCTGCAAACAAATACAACATGTAAGCCTTTGGGACTATTTTGTATATATTTTTAATCAAGACTCAAGTAAGAAGGAATGTAAAATGAAGTATAATACCTAGTTATCAACTCCCCAAAACTTAAGCTTTTGCTTGTCCTCAAGCAAACAAAATAAGACTCACCTCTTAAGATTAAATCCAAGAAAATTCAGTTGCCCTAAGGTGACCTCTTCTAGCATCAATTGGGACTAACAATTGCCCTCAATTCAAATGAATCATTAACAACATCCGACCTTCTAAACATCATGGATTTAGAGCGACACAAGAGCATCAAGAGTTGACTCAACCCATCAAACAAACTCTTTCTACTACTTTGGTCATTGTGGAACCCAAACTCATACTCCTCAACTCTCCCTAAGCAATCCTCACTTTTAGTTTATAGCACTCAGAACGAGGATAATAGAAACACACTCATCTCTCTCAAAGAAAGGTCTCAAGTCCGGCTCTAAGTCCCATAAGCTTTCCCCTTATGTGAGTCACCACTAATGTAAGATTCATTCAACTCAAGATCATATAGGGCTTTTGTGGAAAGATAGTGAAGGCTTTTGGTTCAAGGTAGGAAATATTTGGTTTAAGTAGGTTCCATCTTCCGTTAAGCACTTCGTTTGCTTCATTTTGGCATACATTCTCTTGACTCTTTGAGTCATCAAGTTCTTTTTGAGGGGTTAGAGAGACACACTGTCACTCTTTCTTGTTCGTTTCAAACTTTTTTCTCCTTTCTAAACGTTCCACACCTTTCATCTCTTTTCTTTTATTTATTCCCTTCATTTCTTCTAAATTGTTCATTCTTTTTTCTTTTCTTTTTGACTTTTTCATTTTCTTTCTGTTTAATTGCCTTTCCTTTTCTTCATTTTGTACCTTTTTCCACTTTGTTGCATTCCTCGTCTCTCCCCCAAACTCATGATTTTGCCTTGTGCTTAGGAACGATAGGGTGCAAAGAGAGGGTCTTTGAACGGGTAAAGGCTTGTATCGTGGTTGTTTGAAAGAAAAAGGTCTAAGGATCAAAAGGGTTGACTAGGGATATTATCATTGGTAGGCTATGGAATCTTTCAAGATATAATTCGGATCAAGGGGAGCCTATAATCACATCTCAAGTCAAACTATGCTTAGGATTTTGCCTAGAAACATTCAGGGCACGTTCTAGACTAATGGCACGGGACTTGGACTTGCAATTCAAATTTTCACCACACGAGCTATGGGATTGCTAAAGAAACATATTCGGGGGACCACAACGACCTTGGCTAAGATTTGAGCAACACAATGGTCCTGAAAAACCATTTGACGATTATAGGCCAACACAAGAGTCTCAAGGTCACAACTTTCACCATCATATACACAACAATTTTCTTTTAACCATAAGATCAAAGGCAAATGTGTTAGGACCAAGTGAAGCTTTGCCTGCGGCACCGTTACTTACTAGCTACTATTTACACAAAAAGCAAAAAACAAACAGACTCGAACCCTTAAGAAGGTTGTCATTCCATCCATCATCGGGAAGTGCCACCCGGTTCACACAACTTCCACCTTTGGAAAGAACTGTGGCATTAAGAAAACCAAAGGCTTATTGCACGCAGAAATTCAAAACAAGAAGCTACGAAAGTAAAATAAGAAGCTATGAAAGGAAAAATGCGAAAAGTAAGATAAATATATAAAGAGGGGATTTAGTAGA
Organism: Nicotiana undulata; assembly: GCA_005239495.1. NCBI lineage: Eukaryota > Viridiplantae > Streptophyta > Magnoliopsida > Solanales > Solanaceae > Nicotiana > Nicotiana undulata. The sequence goes on along the minus strand of ML260902.1, from coordinate 26,826 downwards.
ATATACATAGGGGGAATGAATATATACAACAGAAGGTAACTTTATATACAGACCAAAGTTGCAAAATACTAAAAGTAAACTAGAATGGTAAAATTATATACATACCAAAAGTAAAAAGAAAGCATCATAAAAGGAAAAAGTGTCATATATACAGTCATCCAAATAGGGATACCCCCTCAAATGAAAGCTAGCATTGTCCTCAATGCTAACTAATCAAAAACAGCTCAAAATAGAATAAAAGAAAGAGAGTAAAAAGAAACTCCCTATTGGCCCTCCGTTTGCATAGGCTCCTCGTGCTGGGTCCTTGGGCCCTCGGACTGCTCAGGAGCCTGTGACTGGCTCCCTGTAACCTGTGTCTCCTCTAGGATCTGGGACTGTACCGGAATCTGGGGCTGCTCCTGTACTGGCATCTGGGGCTGGGCAGAGGAATCTCCATGCGGGTCTGCCTACTCTATGACAGCATCAACAGTACGGGGAATCACCTTCTTCCTCTTTGCTGGCCTCTCTAGCTCCTACTCCGGCTCAGGCTAGGATGCAGGGGCCGGGTCATGTAACAACAGATCTAGAGGAAAATGCTCAGCCTTCAACTTCTCCACTTCTGTCTCCAGCTTCTTTACTGACTGCTTGGAGGCACGAGTCTTTCTCAAATTCTTTGTTTCCTTGGCAAGCTCCTTCAGTGCCTTTGCAAGAGTACCAACAACATCCAAGATCTTTTGGTTCTCTAGGAGCTTCTTCTGGTTGTCCAGAAGCTCCTTGAGAGTTTCCTCCACTGACTGTGGGACCTGTGGCTGAGGGGGTGCAGATTGGGCTGCCACCAATGTAGAAAGTACAGACAGCTTAGAAGTAGTTGCCTACATCCAGTTGTTGATACTGGCGAGGGTCTGGCTCAATCAGTGGGCAGTCAAGGGATATGCTGCAGATGAGGGAATAGCTGGGACTGTAGAAGTGGAAAGTCCTGGGGCCGTGTCTGGGGTGGCTGAATGAGGCTGAGTAGAAGCCACTACAACTACTGGCTCTTCAGACTGGCCAGTAGAAGCAGCGGACTTGCCTTTGTAGTTCTTGCTTTTAGGGTTGTCATCATCCTGCAGGCTATACGAGGAAATTGGAGCTTTTGGTTTTACCTTCACATCAAACTTCCTATTTTCTACATCTTGATCCTCGAAATACATAGTCAGGAAATTTGGGAAGGGCTATGATCTGTCACCTTCGTTCACCACCCGTGTGATTACTTTGGACATCACATTCCCGAGGTTGATCGGGTACACTGCCATGATTGATGCCACCAACATAGCCCGGGAGAGAGGAAGAGAGTTTTCGTGGGTGGTGGGATCTAGCCGGCTGCACACAAACGTCTCCCACCTTTTTGCTTCGAAATTCAGGGTTCTCCTCAAAATTTTAACTCCCGCTTGCAACCATTCTGGGGTGGTACTCGGGATTTCCAAATGCTCTGCTAACCATGGACGGACATCCTCCCCCAAATTTAACTACTCTAAGTACAATGTCTCATCCTCCTTTGGGAAGTCCAGGTAGTCGTTGATTGTTTTTTCATCAAACATTACTGTCAGATTTCGCACCTTAGTCACTTTAGTGTCCTTTTTGACATGGGCCACATTGGCGTAGAACTCTTTGACTAGGTTCTCATTGGCTTCCACCACATGGCATGAGAAATAATCCCAGCCAGCTCTCTCTTTGAACTGCTTCAGCACATTAGGGTTGTGAGGCAAAAGGTCCTTTGTGATGAATTTTCGCTCTGGTATCAACTTCCTCTCGGAACTTGTGGTAGGCTGGTTCACTCACAAACCTGTCTTCCCATGCTTCTGGTTTCCTTGTTCTCTCTACTCCTCCTACTTGGGGCTTACCCCCTCCTTCTTCTTCTGTGGAATGCTCACCGGATAGTAAAGTTGTCGGTGAGGTAAAATATTCATTGTCACTGGCCGCAGCTGAGCCCTCAGACAACTCAGAAGGCCTATGTGCTGATGCTTGGGCAGGAGGGGAGCTTGGAGGTGTATTTGTCAATCTCAACCTCTCCGGAAAGTCAGGGACATACTCTGGCATGTAATCTGAGTCAGATTCCTCCCGGGAGGGTGCATACTCACTTCCCGAATGGGAAGAAGCTCTATCCAAATCTTTAATTGTCTTTCTGGTCTCTTTGATACTTTTCCGGACTTGGGGAGTCAATTAGATCATCCCCTTTCCTCTACCCCGGGAGGACTCCCCTTTTCTGGGTTGTTTTCTACCACCGCCTCTTGATTGAACCATTGTCTGCAAGTGGAATTCAGATTGAATTTGTTAGTATCACAATAGTAGATGCATCAGTGAGGAATAAAAATTGTAGACAGTAGAAGGCCTAGTTGCAGAATAGCAGACTGCGGACCGGACAAAATGAAGTGCGGCCGCAAAGAAGGTATCGTGGACCGCACAAAATGCATCGCGGTCCGCACTGAGGTGGGGTTCAGACTACCCACTCACTGATTAAAGTCACCGCGGACCGCACAAAATGGTGTTGCAGTCCGCATTAAGGAACTGCGGACCGCACAAAATGCATCGCGGTCCGCACTAAAGTGGGGTTCAAACTACCCACTCTCTGAAGAAGGCCACCGTGGACCGCACAAAATGGTGTTGCGGTCCGCGTTAAGGCACCGCGGACCGCAAAAAATCCATCGCGGCCGCAGTCCTTAACTTGAGCCTTTCTGGAGTTCTATCGCTGCGGTCTGCAAAAAATACCATCGCGGACCGCACAAACTACCAACCTAGGGTTTCAAATTACCGTCTCAATTTTAGCTTAAATTCACATATTATTGATCCCCTAGGTGTTTAATCAGTATTTTTTTAAACTAATTAGTCCTAATTTAACTATTATTAAGAAAACCCTAGCATTGATTGAAAGCAAAGGGAAGAAAAAGAAGAAAAACAACTATTTAAAAAGAGAATAACAAAGTTAAATAAATAAGAAAACAAAATTAAAGTTACCAGATGTGAGATGCAGTGTAGATGAATGAGATGTAGCAGGTGAAGTCAAGAAGTAGGAGTGATGAACATTGTTTTTGTCTATCGAGTGTGCAGAGAGCGAAAAGTTTGAAATGAAGGCCTCAGGACCTATTTATAGAAAAAGGACTTGGGGCCCACGTCACTTACCCACCCCGGACCGCACAAAATGGTACCGCGATTCGCGATACTTAACATCAAGTGGTACTGGGCATATGACCACTGCGGACCGCAAGAAATGCAATGCGGCCGCAGTGGTCCACCGCGGACCGCACAAATTGCATTACGGTTGTGGTGGCAAACTTCAGATAACCACCTTTTTACTGTCAAATCACTCTGCAGACCGCATTGAAATTTTCCCCCAGCATTAAGGTCATTGCGGCCGCATAAAAGGTAATGCGGCCGCAGTGCAAACTTCAGAGACCTCATTTTTTCCAACTTAGTCTTGCACTGCGTCAAAACAATCCTACAACATCCCACAACCAGCTAGTCAAAAGGCAAATCCTATACTACAAAGAAAATCAAAGAAAAACAAAAAGAAAGAAACATGGGTTGCCTCCAAGAAGCTTCTGATTTAACGTCGCGACACGACGCAGGTTACCCTCAATTCACTTTAGATGGAGCAGTGCCACCACGCGGTTGTCATCAATCTTGCCCAAGTAGTGCTTGACCCTGTGCCCATTGACTCGAAAAATCTCCAAAGGGTGTAACCAATACCACTTCAACCGGGCAAGTCTGTCAAGCATTTGGTCCAAGAAAGGCAAAGGGAAGTGATCCTTGCGAGTCACCTTGTTCAATTTGCAGTAATCCATGCATACCCCCCAACCTGTGACTGTCTTTGTTGGAATAAGTTCATTATTCTCATCTTTAACCACGGTCATACCACTCTTTTTTTTAACACATTGGATCGGAGAAGTCCAAGCACTATCCGAGATTGGGTAGACGACCCCTACATCAGGCCACTTGATTATTTATTTCTTCACGACTTCTTGAATTGCTTCATTTAACCTCCGTTGATGTTCTACGGAAGAATTTGCTCCATCCTCGAGAATAATTTTGTGCATACAAAATGCAGGGCTTATTCCCCGAATATCAATAAGTGTCCCTCCTATGGCTTTCTTCCTCCTGAGGTGTGGTGGAAGTGGCTTCAACTCCAATGTAGGTGGCTCTTCAATTGAAGGTCTTTGTCGGAGGAGTTTTCCAATTCTCCAAATCCAAGGATAACTTTCGAGGACCATATGATTAAGAACCCATGCCTTGTAGAACATAGGTACTCTTGATCAAGCCATCCACCACAATATCATCATGGTTCAATAAAGCTGCCTCCACGGGATCTTCAACATTTATCATTGATCTTGTTTCATCAATAATGACCTCGGTGACAAGGTCCATGAAAGAACATACTTCCGTGCTATTGGGTTGCTTCATTGACTTGCAAACGTGGAACACAACCTTTTCATCGCCCACCCGGAAGGTGAGCTCACCGACCTCCATGTCAACTAAGGCCTTTCCCGTTGCAAGGAAGAGCCTTCCCAAGATGATAGGGACTTCGTATTCCACCTCACAATCCAAGATAACAAAATCCGCGGGCAAAATTAACTTGTAAACCCGCACCAACACATCATCAATGATTCCTAGAGGCCGCTTCATAGATCTATCCGCCATTTGAAGACGCATGAAAGTAGCCCTAGGTTGACCTATCCCCAAAATTTTGAAAACTGAATATGGCATCAAAATAATGCTAGCTCCGAGGTCGTACAATGCCTTAGCGAAATCTGCACTCCCAATGGTACAAGGAATGGTAAATGCACCAGGGTCTTCAAGCTTCGGTTCCATTGAGTGCACTATGGCACTCACTTGGTGAGTCATCTTTATGGTTTCGCACTCTATTGACCTTTTCTTTGTGACCAAGTCCTTCATGAACTTGGCATACCCGGGCATTTGCTCTAAAGCTTCAACCAAAGGAACATTGATGGAAAGACCCTTCATCATGTCGATGAATTTCTTGAATTGATTCTCTTGCTTTTGCTTCTCCAACCTTTGAGGGTAGGGAGGAGGAGTCCTAGGCAATGGTGCCTTAGCTTTTGGGACCACCGGCTTCGGCATGTCAATCACGTGTTCCCTAGATGGGTTCACGTCCCTTTGCAATTCCTCTCCTTGGTCATGAATATCAATCCTTATCTCATTAGTTGTCGGCTCTTCCACCACTTGCTCAACCTCAATCGGAACCTCATCATTTGGAAATTCATCATCATCACCAACAATTCTCTTTTGTTTCGAAGAACTAACCTCACCACCTCCTCCACTTCTTGTGGTCACCGCCATGGCGTGACCGGTATTGTTGTTCTTACCACCCTTGGGGTTCACCACCGTATCACTTGGTAGTTCTAACTTCGGGCGTGTGTTCAAGTCTTGGGAGATTTGTCCCATTTGCACTTCTAGATTTCGAATGGAGGTGTTATGGGAGGCAAGTTGAGCATCCGAATCCGCATTGCGATCTATCATTTGTTTGAACATTTGCTCAATTCTACCCATGTCATTACTTGAGGAGCCTTGGCCTTGTGATGGATAAAGGGGTGGATTATTGGGTTGTTGGTACATGGGGGGCCTTTGAAAGCCCGACCCCCGGTTACCGTTTCCACCCCAATTGTTTTTATTATTGTTCCCGCTCCAATTGTTGTTATTGTTGTTCCACCAATTGCTTGAATTATTGTTCCCCCAATTGCTTGAATTGTTGTTCCCCCAATGGCTTGAGTTGTTGTTATTGTTCCAATTGCTTTGCCTTTGATTGTTCCAATTTTGGTTGTTGCCTTGATTGTTCCCTTGCCCTTGATAATTGCTGGCATACATGACATCCTCATCTTGATCATCATAAGAATCCTCTTGACTATACCACTTGATCCTTGGTCACCTTGAACATTGTTGTTTTGCATTTGATTTCCACGAGGTCTTCTCTTGTTCACCAAAACATTTACCCCCTCCATAGCATTCACTTGCTTCGGCCCTTGTAATTGTTGAAGTTGTGCCTTAGAGAGTGGATTCATGGTGGTGGTAAGCTCGGCAATTGCTTTCCCATGTTCTTGAAGTTCTTTGTGAAGACCATTAACACCCGGATCACCCTGAGGCACATTTGCTCTACTTTGCCATGCTGACGAAGTGTCAGCCATTTCATCTAAGACCTCACATGCCTCATTGTATGGTAGCTTCATGAAGTTTCCCCCAGCCAATTGATTGACCACACACTAATTGGTGGTATTTATGCCTCGGTAGAAGGTTTGTTGTATCATGGACTTATTCATGTCATTGTTTGGACACTCCTTTACCATGGTCCGGTAGCCCTCCCAAATCTCATGCAAAGGGTCATTTGGCTCTTGTTTGAAAGCCAATATTTCATCTCTAAGCGTTGCCATGTGACTAGGGGAGAAAACTTTAGCAATGAACTTGTCTGCTAGCTCGTCCCATGTAGATATGGAGTGGTTTGGGAGTCTCTCAAGCCAATCAAGAGCCTTCCCTCGAAGAGAGAAGGGAAATAACCGAAGCCTCAAGGCATCTTCTGAGACATTCGTCTGCTTACTACCCCAACAGGTATCCACGAAGCTCTGAAAATGTTTGTAATCATTCTGGTGGGGGGCTCCCGTGAAGTACCCACGCTGCTCCAAAAGTGTCAGCATCACATTTGTTATTTTAAAATTTCCCGCCCGGATTCTAGGCGGGACAATAGCACTGGCGTAACCCTTGTTTGGAAGTACCCGAGGGGCAACTCTGGGAGATGGAGGCGGGGGAGGGTCTGGAATATCCTCATGAACATTGGTCGGTCGGCCTCGTCTTGGAGGTAGTGCTTGATTTGTCTCATCTTCCCCATTGTCATAATCCACCTCCCCCGGGACAATATTACCCAAAGGATCCGCCATGAGTACCAAAAGTTGATTCAACAAACACGTTAACAAAAGAAGGAAAGAAAAACAGTCGACGCCACTATTCAAGTAGATAATCAACACCGTTATAACTCCCCGTAAACGGTGCCAAAAAGTGATCGGCACCCACATACACCACTAAATAGTAGTAAGGAAGGGGTCAATGCAGCTTTTACGCGAAGGGTCGGGATCGAATCCACATAGAGTTATGATTGTGGGAGTTGAGTTCCTAATTGATCTAGTGGCGGGTCGTGTTTCTAATTGCACTTCTCATAAGTGGATTGGTGATTAAACTACGGTTTGGTCTATTCTAAATTTACGAACGAATTAAATAATATCTTTTTGGTTGTTTTCTCAATAGATAAAAGGACTAGGGCTGTGACTTTCTCCTAGGTGAATATTTGACATGATCTAAAGCTTGAGGTAAAGATGTTATGTTGGGAATTGTGATATAGCCAATGCACGGAATTACTCACTCTATACCTCTCGGTAGCTTGAGTGACTTTTCCCTAATTGACTTTCTCAAGACCAATTGGGTGTCAAAATTGTTCAAGCAATATAGGCTAAAGTCAGGTATTACTATCTCTAGGTTTAACCCTTTAATTAGGACTATCGATCTCTTGATTACATCCCAATTCCTTGTTGGATTGATTTTCCTAGACTCAAATTCTCTTTCTCAAGAAGAACCCAAGTCAAATAGGCACCGATTAGTGTTTGCAACCACTAATTTAACATGGAAAACACAAATCCACCCAAATATCAATTACTCATAAATATCTAAGCCTTAAATAAAGAGACCCATAAAATACCCACTCTAGGATTGAGCCACAACCCTAGCTAATGGGTCTAGCTACTCATGATAATAGAAGAAAACAAAGAAATAGATGAAGAATAACCCATATAATTTAATTACAGACTAATACTTTAAGATTCAATGATAAAACACTTCTACAATTACTCAAAATGGCTTAACAAAGTCGTTCACGGGCTCTTGTTAAAGTTGGAGTACAAAAACTTGCCTAAAAATGGGAAAAGAAAGTATTTATATTGGGCCAAATCTTCTGGACAAAAATACCCCTGTGGGGTTACCGCGGATCGCAAGAAATGGAGTGCGGCCGCGGTGAGGCTTTTTGGCTTCAAGAATATGCTCTATGAACTTGGCCACCGCGGCCGCGGTGGCTTCTACTGCGGCCGCACAAAATGGATTGCGGACCGCGTTGGCCTTGATCTCCAAAAATCCCAGCTCTCTTAATCTCATTAGTGTGGTCCGCACAAAATGGTTTGCGTCCGCGTAGATTCCATTGCGGTCCGCACAATATGCTTTGCGGCCGCAATGCTTTAGCTTCCAAAATTTCACCTCTCTGAATCTCCTCACTGCGGACCGAACTAAATCGAGTGCGGCCGCAGTAGATCTATTGCACTGTGCTTGGACTTGTTCTTGGTACTTGTGCATGCTTCACTCCTTTTTGAGCTGGTTTTGACTAATTTTCACCTTTTTGGCCAAACCCTGCAAACAAATACAACATGTAAGCCTTTGGGACTATTTTGTATACATTTTTAATCAAAAAGCAATTAAGAAGGAATGTAAAATGAAGTATAATCCCTAGTTATCATGCATCCTCCGTCGTATCACCCATCGGATGTATTAAAGATACTAGATGGCCTCGACCTCTACAGACTGATCTAGCCCATATAAATCCCAACCAAATGTGCAAGTATCATGGCACCCATGGCCATAGAACAGAACATTCCAGAAAGCTAAGGGAGGAAGTAGCTCGGTTGTTCAACGAGGGGCACCTTCAAGAATACTTAAGCAATCGAGCTAAGAATCACATCAGAAACAGAGATTCAAACTGAAAGAACTAGCAAGAAGAGCCACAACACGTGATTCACATGATTTTTGTAGGGGTCGATATTCCCCTAGGACCAGTATTAAAACGCACCAAGGTGTCGATCACAAGGGAAAAGCGATCGGGATTATGTACCAAAAGGAACCTTGTCTTTCAATGATGAGGACGCAGAAGGGATTGTGCAACCCCATAACGGCGCACTGGTAATATCTATACTTATGAATAAAACTCAAGTTAAACGTGTTTTAATTGATCCAGGTGGCTCTACCAACATCATTCGACCGAGGGTTGTAGAACAGCTTGGCCTACAGGATCAAGTTGCGCCGCAGCCCGAGTACTAAACGAATTTAACATGGCATGCGAAACCACCAAAGGCGAGATAACTTTGCTAGTGAACGTGGTCAGGACCATCCAAGAGATGAAGTTCCATGTGATCGAGGGCATATGAGGTATAACGCCCTGTTCGGGAGGTCGTGGATCCACAACATGAGGGAAGTACCCTCGACCCTTCACTAGGTTCTAAAATTCGATGCTAGAGGGAGTTAAAACAATCTATAGGGAATAAACCGCCACAAAGGAAATGTTCGCAGTCGACAAAGTGATACTGATATCGGCACTCTCATCAATAAAAGGGTCGAATTCGAAGGGAAAACAGGAGGCCAAATAGCAACCATAGACACCGGCCTCGACCCAGCCAGACAAGCAGGGGACTGATGAGGATGATGATTATGGGTCCCTCAATCCTTCATAGTCCCCGATGATTCCGACGCCACCAAATCAACGGTCGAAGACCTGGAACAAGTCATACTGGCCAAACATCAGCCCGAACGAAAGGTATACCTGGACACGGGGTTAACCCCCGAGCTTAGGAGAAAACTTATTCAATTCCTTAAAACTAACATGGATTTTTTTTCTTGGTCCCATCTCGATATGACAGGGATCCCACCGGAAATTACCGCCCATAAACTAAGCCTGGACCCAAAGTTCCATCCGGTGAATCGAAAAAGAAGACCCTAGTCCGAGGTCAAACATGTTTTCATCAATGACGAGGTAACAAAACTTCTTAAAATAGGGTCCATCGGAGAAGTAAAATATCCCAAATGGTTAGCAAACGTTGTGGTAGTCCCTAAGAAGGGAAACAAACTTAGAATGTGTGTAGATTACAAAGATCTAAAGAAAGTATGCCCTAAGGATTCTTTTCCTTTTCCTAACATTGATCTTAAGATCGATGCCATGGCCAGCCACGAGATCCTCAGTTTTCTCGATGCCTATTCCGGGTACAACCAAATACAGATGAACCCGGATAATCAAAAAAAGACCTCGTTCATCACTAAGTATGGTACCTATTGTTATAACGTAATGCCATTTCGGTTAAAAAACGTTGGTGCCACTTATCAAAGCCTAGTAAATTGGATGTTCGACGAACAAATAGGGAAATCTATGGAAGTTTATATTGATGAAATGCTAGTTAAGTGCCTACGAGCAGAGGACCATTTGAAGCATTTGCAGGAAACTTTCAGTATACTGAAAATATACAACATGAAGCTAAAACCAGAAAAATGCGCATTCCGGGTCGGCACTGGCAAATTTCTCGGCTTCATGGTATCCAATCGAGGAAATGAGATCAACCCCGAAAAAATCAAAGCTATCGAGGACATCACGGTAGTATACAACGTAAAGGTCGTGCAAAGGTTAACGGGGTGCATAGCCTCCCTAGGGAGATTCATCTTGAGGTCCTCCGGCAAGAGTCGTGGATTTTTCTCGTTGCTGAATAAAAAGAATAACTTCACAGGGACTCTGGAATGCCAACGGGCCTTGGAGGAGATTAAACGGTACTTATCGAGCATGTCGCTACTTCACATGTCGAGGGCAAACGAATAACTTTACTTGTATCTAGAGGTATCGGAGATAGCGGTAGGTGGAGTCTTGGTCTGAGAAGAACGAGGTATGCAATTCCCTATCTATTATGTTAGTCGGACCTTAGGTGAAGCCGAAACTAGGTATCCCCATCTAGAAAATTGGCGCTCACTTTGATAAGAGCCTCTAGGAAATTAAAATCATACTTTCAATGTCATCCCATATGTGTTGTAACAACTTATCCACTTTGAAATATTTTGCATAAGCCCGAGTTTTTGGGACGGTTGGCCAAATGGTCCGTAGAAATTAACGGGTACGATATTGATCGACCCCGAACAGCCATCAAATCTCAAATCTTGGCTGACTTCACGTCGGCCCTAGCACCCAAGGTTGAAAAAATACTATTAGTAAACTCGGGTACGTCTTCAGGAATTTGCACCCTCTTTACGTATGGTGCTTCAAACATAAAGGGGTCCGAAATCGGCATCGTACTAACAGGTAACGTGGTTAGACAATCTATTAGAACTGTAAAATTGACTAACAACGAGGCTGAATTGAGGCCATGATTGCAGGTCTCAAATTAGCCAAAAACTTGGGAGCGGAGGTGATCGAAGCCAAATGCGAATCCCTCCTCGTGGTGAATCAAGTTAACGGAACCTTTGAAGTTTGACAAGAACGAATGCAAAGATACATGGATAAGCTACAAGTAACTCTACACCGATTCAAAGAATGGACTTTGAAACATGTGCCTCAAGATCAGCATAGTGAGGTTGATGCCCTTGCAAATCTAGGGTCATCGGTTTAAGACAACGAATTCAATTTGGGGGTAGTCGTACAACTCATGAGGTCAGTGGTCGAAAAAGGCCACGATGAGATAAACTCCACAAGTTTGACTTGGGATTGGAGAAAAAAATACATAGAGTATTTGAAGAACAGGAAACTTCCCTCACATCCAAAAGAATCGAGAGCCCTACGCACAAAGGCAGCACGATTCACCTTGTCTGAAGACGGAACCTTGTTCAGAAGGATGTTCGATAGTCCATTAGAAATATGTCTAGGACCAGGAGATACCGAATATATTCTGAGGGAAGTCCATGAGGGCACTTGCGAAAATCATTCCGGTGCCGAATCATTAGTCCACAAAGTAATCAGAGCCGGATATTACTGGATCGACATGGAAAAAGATGCAAAATAGTTTGTTCAAAAATGTGACAAGTGCCAAAGACATGCACTGATGATACATAAACTTGGGGAACTACTCCATTCGGTCTTGCCCCCGTGGCCGTTCATGAAGTGGGGAATGGACATAGTTGGCCCCCTTCCCTGGGCCCCAGGTAAAGCTCAATTTATTTTATTTATGACTGATTATTTCTCTAAGTGGGTTGAAGCGTAGGCTTTCGAGAAAGTCAGGGAGAAGGAAATCATCGACTTCATTTGGGATCACATCATATGTCGATTCAAGATACCTTCCGAAATCGCATGCGATAATGGAAAGAAGTTCATCGGTAGCAAGGTGACTAAATTTCTTGAGGATCACAAGATCAAAAGAATCGTATCAACACCTTATCATCAAGCGAGAAAGGACAAGCTGAATCGACCAAGAAAACCATCATCGAAAATATTAAGAAAAGGCTAACCGATGCCAAAGAAAAGTGGAAGGAAATTCTACCTGAAGTTCTTTGGGCATACCGCACAACATCAAAGTCTAGTACCACGGCTACTCCGTTCTTATTAGTTTATGGCACTGAAGCTCTAATATTGGTTGAGGTCAGAGAACCGAGTATCATGTTCTGATATGCAATAGAAGAGTCAATGACAAGGCCATTAATACGAGCCTAGAATAATTGGATGAAAGACGTGAAGTCGTCCTCGTCCGATTGGCCGCCCAAAAACAACGGATCGAGAGATACTACAATCGAAGAGCCAATCTTCGGTATTTCAGCGCCGGGGACTTAGTACTAAGGAAAGTGACCCTCAACACCCGAAATTCAAATGAAGTAAAATTGGGTCCGAACTAGGAAGGACCATACCAAATTCTTGAAGTCACCGGAAAAGGGTCGTACAAGCTCAGAGCGATGAATGGAGAACATTGCTGAGCAATTGGAACATATCACACCTAAAACGAACCCTCTCTATTTTCATTTTTATTTTTATATAACACTTGCAGGTGGTCAACAAGAACGACAATGAATTTTTGGGCGGACGGAACGAAGTCTTTAGGTCTGAAAGCACGTGTTTCACTCTTTTTGTAAAGACCCGTAAAATTTCTTGCTTAAAATAATGCTCGAACGAGTCCCCGAGTTGTTTTTACTGTGGAAATTCCTAAAATCCTAATTTGAACAAAAAGTACCTCGGGAGTTAAAGAATTAAGTTTTCCAGAATTTGGGTGTTATGAGACGCACTATGCGATCGCATAACGTGTATGCGGACTGCATAGTGGTCGCATACACGGGAAGATCACTGCCCAACTGAAGGACAACTATGCGGTCCAATTTGCGACCGCATTTCGGTTCTGCGAACCGCATAGCTGTCGCATTATTGCCTTTGATTTTTGGGGAGGGGTGTTATGCGACGCACTATGCGATCGCATAACGAGTATGCGGACCGCATAGTGGTCGCATACCTAGGCAGATTGTTTCCGAATTTCGGCCCACCTGTGGCCATTCTGCGGTCAGCTCTGCGGACCGCATGTCAGGAATGCGATCGCATTCCTGAGCGCATATTTGACACGGGCTTTTAATTTTCCAAACTTTTATACCCGACCCCAGCTTCATTTAAATCCTACCCCCTTTCATTTTAACTGGATTCTAAACAAAATAGAGAGAAGTGAGAGTGGCTTCTAGAGAGAGAAGTCCTCATCTTCCCCAAATTGGTCCTCCATCTCTACTCAGGTCCTCCATCTCTACTCAGGGAAGTTCTGCAGACTCTCCATCAGCACCAGTTGTATGCTAAATTTTCGAAATGTGAGTTTTGGCTAGAATTAGTCGCGTTTTTGGGTCATGTTGTTTCCAGAGAAGGGATTCAGGTTGATCCCCAGAAGATCACGGCAGTGAAAGATTGGCCTAGAACAACGACCCCGACAGAGATTCGTAGTTTCTTGGGTCTAGCTGGGTATTATCGGAGGTTTGTGGAGGGATTCTCTACTCTCGCCTACCCATTGACTAAATTGACACAGAAAGCGGTGAAGTTCCAGTGGTCCGACGCTTGTGAGAAAAGTTTTCAGGAATTGAAGTCGAGATTGACTTCGGCACCGGTATTGACCTTGCCAGAAGGTATAGAGGGATTTGTGGTTTATTACGATGCTTCAAGGGTTGGTCTGGGGTGTGTGTTGATGCAACATGGGAAGGTTATAGCGTATGCTTCAAGGCAACTCAAGAATCACGAGAGGAATTATCCGTCGCATGATTTGGAGCTCGCGGCAGTGGTGTTTGCATTAAAAAGTTGGCGGCATTATCTTTATGGAGTCCACGTGGACGTATTCTCAGACCACAAGAGTCTTCAGTATTTATTCAAGCAGAAGGAACTGAATCTAAGGCAATGGAGGTGATTAGAATTGCTCAAAGATTATGATATGAACATTTTGTACCATCCAGGGAAGGCGAATGTGGTGGCCGACGCTCTCAGTCGGAAGTCTATGGGTAGTTTGGCTCATTTGGAAGCGGATCAGAGGCCCTTGGCTCGGGAGGTTTATCAATTTGCCAGTTTGGGGGTTTATCTTTCGACCTCAGGCGAAGGGGAGGTTATGGCACATAATGGGGCAGAATCGTCACTTGTAGCGGAAGTCAAAGAAAAGCAGTTTAGTGATCCAGCATTGGCACAGTTGAAGGAGGCGGTTATGAATAACAAGATTTCGGTATTTTCACTCGGCAGCAATGATGGAGTGTTGCGATGTCAAGGTAGGCTATATGTTCCATATGTAGATAATCTTCGGGAGAGGGTAATGGGGAGGCTCATAGCTTCAGGTATTCTATGCACCCAGGTTCTACGAAGATGTATCATGATCTCCGAGAAATTTATTGGTGGAGCGGTATGAAGAGGGTGTGGCGGACCTTGTATCCAAATGTTCAAATTGTTAATAGGTGAAGGCCGAGCATCGCACGCCCGGTGGGTTAACCCAGCTTGTGGAAATACCAATGTGGAAGTGGGAAATGATTAATATGGATTTCGTGGTAGGGTTACCTCGCACTCAGCGCAAGTTCGACTCGATTTGGGTGATTGTGGATCGACTCACGAAATAAGCTCATTTTTTGCCAGTCAAGTCCACCGACACAGCGGAACAGTATGCTCAATTGTACATCAAGGAGATAGTTAGACTTCATGGCACTCCAGTTTCTATTATCTCAGATCGAGGGGCCCAGTTCACAGCTAATATTTGGCGGAAATTTCAGCAAGGTTTGGGTACTCAGGTAAATCTCAGCACGACTTTCCATCCACAGACTGACGGTCAGGCAGAGCGGACTATTCAGACGCTCGAAGATATGCTACGGGCTTGTGTTTTAGACTTCAAGGGTAATTGGGATGATCATTTGCCGCTTGTCGAGTTTGCTTATAATAACAGCTTCCATGCTAGTATCTGAATGGCCCCGTTTGAGGCATTGTACGGAAAGAGGTGTAGATCTCCGATCGGATGGTTCGAGGTTGGTGAAGCAGAATTGTTAGGACCAGATCTCGTGCACCAAGCTATGGAGAAAGTTAGAGTCATTCAGGAAAGGATGAAAACTGCTCAGAGTCGCCAGAAATCTTACGCCGATGTTCGCCGGAGAGAAATAGAATTCCAAGTAGATGATTGGGTGTTATTAAAGGTGTCTCCCATGAAGAGAGTGATGCGGTTTGGGAAGAAAGGGAAATTGAGCCCCAGGTACATCGTGTCGTATTAGATTGCTCAAAGGATAGGGCAAGTAGCTTATAGGTTGGAATTTCCCCCTGAGTTGTCATTAGTACACCCGGTGTTCCACGTATCCAAGTTGAAAAAGGTGATTGGAGATCCATCCACCATCGTGCCAGTCGAAACCATTGAGGTAAATAAAGAGATATCATACAAAGAGGTTCCGGTTTCTATTCTTGATAGGCAAGTCCGCAAATTGAGAAATAAGGGAATTGCTTCAGTCAAATGTTATGGCGAAGTCAGCAAGTCGAAGAAGCTACATGGGAAGCAGAGAAGTAAATGAAATAAAAGTACCCCCACTTGTTTGAATGAGTCTAGTAGTGAATCGTGCATGTTCCTATTCCTGGGCAATTGTAAGTTGTGGTTAATGTTGCATAAGAAGGGACCCTATCTTGTTTTCCCCTAAAATACCTTGTTGTTGTAACTTTTCTATGTATACCACAATTGTTTGTGCTGTCCTTACTTGAAGAATATGTGACCCCTTTAAAAGCAAATAAAAGTTTCGTGAAACAAATGTGCTAAGTAAGTGATTAATGGTAGTGTAGATTGGTAATGGTTAATTGAATTGTCTATGGTCTATTGAGGTGATTGAACTGTATGGGGCACACTGAAATGGCCCAAAATTATGTGCAAATATGTCACACTGATTGAATCATGTGCAATTGTGAGGTAAGGAGAATGAGTTATGTGTAGTTGATAAAGTGACCAAATACTTGTAAATTGTTGAGGTAACAACTTGGTGTGTGATATATTGAATGGTTAAAACTGTGTAATAGTGCTTGGAAATATGTTTCGGGGGCTCTCTGACAGGCAGATGGGTCTAAATACAAAGGAGACTCTGGCGAAATTTTCTGAAAATATTGAAGTTACTGTAAATCTAGAAGTTTGCATATCATGTTTTCAAAACTAAACGATTTCCAAAATCCTCATTCGAGGACGAATGATTTTAAGGGGGGGAGAATGTAAAGACCAGTAAAATTTCTTGCTTAAAATAATGCCCGAACGAGTCCCCGAGTTGTTTTTACTGTGGAAATTCCTAAAACGGACCTAATTTGAACAAAAAGTACCCCGGGAGTTAAAGAATTAAATTTTCCAGAATTTGGGTGTTAGGCGACGCACTATGCGATCGCATAACGTGTATGCGGACCGCATAGTGGTCGCATACACGGGCAGATCACTGCCCAACTGAAGGACAACTATGCAGTCCAATCTGCGACCGCATTTCGGTTCTACGGACCGCATATATGTCGCATTATTGCCTTTGATTTTTGGGGAGGGGTGTTATGCGACGCACTATGAGATCGCAGAACGAGTATGCGGACCGCATAGTGGTCGCATACCTGGGTAGATTGTTTCCAAATTTTGGCCCACCTGGGGCCATTCTGCGGTCAGCTCTGCGGACCGCATGTCAGGAATGCGATCGCATTCCTGACCGCATATTTGACACGGGCTTTTAATTTTACAAACTTTTATACCCGACCCCAGCTTCATTTAACCCCTACCCCTTTCATTTTAACTGGATTCTAAACAAAATAGAGAGAAGTGAGAGTGGGTTCTAGAGAGAGAAGTCCTCATCTTCCCCAAATTGGTCCTCCATCTCTACTCAAACCCGGACGTTTATCGAGTAGTCGTCATCTTCTTCATCATAAGAGGTAAGTCTTCACCCTATTTCCCCAAACTCTCCGAGTTTAGCTAATAATAAAACACACATAGGTTGGTTCTTGAGAATGAAAGTTGAGACCTTGCATGCATGTGAATAATCTTCCATAACCTAGTAAAGGGAAGCAAGTAGAGTAATCTTTCACTAAAAAGGGTTTAGTTAATCTAAGGGATCACATAGTGTTTGATAAAATGCTCAAATGAATTCAAGACTCCTAATTCTAAGGTAAATTTGTCGCATTGTGAACTAGATTGACAGTGCCCGACGATCCGGTGAATTGTGATAGAAATTAAAAAGGGAAACTCGACTCCAGGTATGTATGGATGACTTTAATCTTTGTAAAAATCGCTCTGTGGTATCCGAGCATACGGTACGTGTATTGGTGTGAATATGTGCAAATGGTTGTTCAAATTGTGTTGAAGCGTGAAGTGTATTCCTTGTCTGTCTTAAGTTGATCACCACACTACTATGCTATGTGAAATGATGCTAGTAGGTTAATGAATCCAAGAGTATGAATGTATATGCTAAAGGATGTGTAACAAGTAACGAAAAGGAGTTGTGGTGTGATATAATTGAACTAAAAGGTTGTGGCAATATCGTATATGATTCACTGTTTGATAAGGTTTGTTGTGGCAGGATTTTCTTTTTATACGTATTGTGGGTTGTAAAGAAGCTATATTCCTATTGCTGAAATTTTCTGTGATTGAATTGTGAACTGTCTTTATTGATATGAGATATGATTGTCTGGTGGGATCGGGTTGCGCGCCGCAACAGGAAGGATAAGGGTGATATGTGAGAAGTGATAAGGGTGAGATGTGATTGTCCGGGTCGATCGGGTTACACGCCGCAACAGAAACATAATAAATGATTGTGATTGTCAGGTGGGATCGGGTTGCGCGCCGCAATAGAAGAAATAAGGGTGGAATATTGAGAAGGGACAAGGGTGGAATTGCGATTGTGATTGTGATGAAGTGAGAATTGTGGAACTTCCATTGTGTTTCATTCTATATCCTTGTGCAGTGATTGTGTGACTCTCTGTCTGTCTCTTGCTTGTGCATTGTTGAGTTTACTTAGAGTAAAGTTTGTTCTTACATACCAGTACAATTCAAATGTACTGACGTCCCTTTTGCCGGGGGCGCTACATTCTTGTGATGATTGTAGGTGGTTCTATAGCAGGTACTCTAGCCCACCGACAGTAGTGCCTCCTCTACGTCCTATCAGTTGTTTTGGTGAGGCCCTTTCCTCTCGGGGCCCTGTGTGGTTCATGCCACCTCTTCTTCCGGATTTTCATTTTGGTATTTGTGTAAGGTATAGCCGGAGCCTTGTTACCGGCAAGTATTATATAACTCCTTTGTACTCTTAGAAGCTCCGTAGACAGGAAACGTGGGTTATGTTCATATGTATTTTGGGCAGTATAACTTGTAGACCACGTAAAGTAAATTTGTATGCTATGTACATTTTGTAAGTATTGTACCACATGTGGGTAATGACAGAAATCTATGTTTTAATTCCAGGTTGTAAGAATGTGTTTAAATTATAATTGAATAATGTACGTTGGAATCACGGGGTAATACGTGGGATTGAAAAGGGAGTCCAGGTCCGCTTGACTGGGGCTACCCGGTCGAGCGCCAGTCGTGTCCCTTGGTTTTGGGGCGTGACACTTTTTCCCTTAGACTGATTTTGTCCCAAATGGGCTTTTTGGCAAGGTTTTTAACGAGGCAACAATGAATCGTTCTTACATGAAATTTTCATTAGCTTTGATGCTAGCCGTGGCCACCTCAGATTTGGCCACTTAGAGCTTGTTGTCTAAGCTTGCTTATCAGAAAGGGGCAAATCCAGCAGAGATTGAAGCTCCCTAATATTTTCGGCTTGCACCGAGGCTTTCTCTTTTGCAGCTTGGAGTTGATACTCGACCGAATCCAATTGTTCTTGGACGGTCTCTTTTTTCAAGTCTAGCATATGCATGTTCTTCTTGAATGCATCAACCTCGGCTTGCACCTCGCCCACCTGCTTTTGGAGCCGTCTGATCGGCTTGAGCATATGTTGGACTTGCAGAATTGGATCGTTAGTCATTATCTCCAACTCATCTTCACTATTGTGAAGTACTCGGAATACCTATTTGGCCATATCGATGTGCTCATACCGAGCCGCAACCAAATCATCCTGAAGCTTCTCACTGAGATGCCCATAGGTATCGCTTTTCTCAGTGATGCCCCGAACCTCAGCCTCGCGCTGCTCTCGAATTCTGAGGAAAGCTTTCTGATGCGACACCAAAGCCTGCAAGTAAGGAACAAGATGTTAGAATAACTTACAATTCTAAGTTTGAAAGAAATAAGGAAGAGACTCTCAAAGTTACCCGATTCAGTGCATGTTGAGCCACATTAAACAGGAAAGTGGCCTCCACATCATTCATCACGACTTGGTCCTCCTCGGTCACCAAGCCTCTAAGGGAACTAGCAATTCAAAGGGGGGAGAGAGAAGACTCGAGCATCCTCCGGGATAGTAAGCACTATGTTCCACCTACGGCCTAGGTTATCACTCGGGGCCGGGAATCGGTTCACTAGTCTCGGGCTCGATGAAGATCCAGTAGCACCCGATGACGACACCTTCTTCGGCATCGGTAAATCACCAATTTTGGCGACATCCTCGGAGGCAGCAGATTCAACCCCGTCGAAGAAACCATGGATATCGTTCGTCCCCTGAAGCCCCTCGTAAGAGCGACTTTCTAGCATGGTGGCCTCATGGATCATAGTATCCGAAATCTGAGGGGATCCCGATATATCGACCATCCCGAGCTCGTCCCTGGGGACCTCATCCACTGCTCGGTAAGCCTCGACCCCGATCTCTCTATCTACCATCTTAGCTGGGGACGGGGTGTCCTCTACTCTCTCTGACTCAGGAACCTCGGCCGAAGCTCCTTCATCAACCTTCTCCGGTTCGGAGGGCTTTTGTATTGAAGAAGTGGCCCGCACACGGGCCACTAACTTGGAGTTATCTTCTTCTTCATTTTGACAACTCCATCCAGGCCCGTTCAGAGTAGGGTCTCTGTTACACTAGGACTTCGACCCATTGCTTTAATTCCGGAATCGGGTCCGGCATATGGGCCATAGCTACAACACCAAAACAAAGATAAGGAAATATGATAGGAAATGAAACAGGAAATCAAACATTCAAGGTAAAAGTGCTTACTTTTCATGTTCCACTTCTCAGAGAACAGCATGTCTTCAGCGGGGATCAGGTTCGATGTCCTTATTCGGACAAATCTGCCCATCCAACCTCGATCCCGAGACTCATCTATGCTGGAGAACGGGGCTCTACTAGCCCCGAGGGCAAGCTTAATCAGTTCTCCTCGATAGAGTTGCGGTCTATAAAGGAGCATGAGGTGATCGAGGGTGAAGGGACATCCCTCGATTTTGCTTGTGAAGAAACGGAGGAGAACGACTATTCTCCAGAATGAAGGGTGATTGTCCTAGGGTAACGTTGTATCTTTTACAGAAGGCAACGATGATGGGGTCTAAGGGACTAAACGTGAAGGGGGTAAGTGTAAACACTTAGATACCCCTCCACGTGAGTGGTAATTGATTCCTCAGGAGAAGGAACGACCACATCCTTTTTCACCCAGTTACACTCATCTTTGACCTTTTTGAGGATGTCTTTGGTGATGGTGCATATATACCTCGAGATCAGTTCGCATCGGCCTTGCACTGAGGGGGACTTCTCGACTAAGTCAGTGACAGTTGGGCACCCTGTCGGAACGAATTACTCCAAGTGGGGCTCCGCAACATCTTTATCACCAGCGGGCCGTGATGAAGAAGAAACCTCCTTTTGCGCCACGATTTTAGAAGTTTTAGCCACTAATGAACAAGAAGAAAAAGAGTTAGGATGATATGCGGTTAATTAGACTTCAAGAAATTTGGGTATGAAAATTATAAAGTGAAGGGATTTTTTGAAAGCAAGAGCAGGAAAAGCGTTGAGTGTAAAAGTTTGAATGAGAAAGGGTTAGGGTTCTTATAGGTTGGAGGCGACGGTTCAGAACAGGTAGTGGCCGACCATCAACTGGCAGGAATTTAATTCCTTGGTAACTGGACCAAAAGGACGTTTCGTCGCTTACATCATGATCGGGCTCGTCTCTGACGTCATTACCCCTAGAGACGGAGTTTGAAAATTCATATTGTTTCTCATTACCTTCTTTCTGAGAACGAGGGGACCATCTGTATACGGTTAGAATGGGTCTGCCCTTCTTATGACTAATCGAGGTTGAATCATGATAGGTCAAGGTTCGGCCTCGTGTTATATCGAGCCGAAATCCAGAGACCGATCAAGGTCGAGATCGGCCAAGATCAAGACCGAGCGAAATAGAGATCGAGCAAGAACGATAGAAGTTTATCTAGCCAAGTAACGGTAAGCCGAAATATCCGTAATCGAGCAAGGATCACGGCGAAAATCTCGGCATTTATCAAGATGAGGCCGATTAATTAGCCAATCATGGAATTTCTTACTGTATTTAGAGTTGTAGCATAAGTAGGACTATAGTAGGGGATCTGCTCATTTGTAAAGGCATCATATTCACGCAATACAAAGCAATATACTACATTTCTCTTAAGCTCTCAATACTCAGTTACTTTGTTCATATTTTTAGTATAATATTCATTTGGTTCGAGGGTGACCTAGCTCGAGGGCCAAAGCTATACATCTTATTTGGTTTGCTTTATTTTCTATTTATAATCAATCTCAATATCAGTTTACATATATTCTCAATTTGTGCCAAGTAAAATCACGTGTCCTTAAAACCACGTATAAATTCAATTGTTATCCGTTTTTTAAGGTAAACAATTTTGACATTTAATTGGCAAGCATAATACATTGGAAAAAAATAATAAACAACAGTATGTTTAAGCATGTGATAGCCAAATGACCATTTCACACGGACATTATGGATGATAAAGAATTAGCTCTAACCCTAATTAAAAGCTAATTAATTCACCAAGATAATCAACCATTTGACCCATTCAAAGATTCTCAAAAGATGCTCTTATACTATTACGCTAAAAATAATACGAACTGACGCCAAATCACACGAAAATGTTAGTCAGTCACCCTCCTTGCTTTTTACAATGTTGCACATACACTCCAGAAGTTAAATATTACAACGATATCTTATCTTATTACCAGGCACTAAGGGTGTGTTGGGTATGAAGGAAAATATTTTTCGGAAAATGTTTTTTAATTTTTTCATGTTTGGTTGGCTTAAATTTTTTGGAAAATATTTTCCTTATCAATTCATTTTTCTTCAATTGGAGAAAAATATTNTTTTTTTTATATATTTTCAGTTTTACTTTTTTCATCTTTCGATTTACAGATTCAAAATTTTACAAGTTCTAAATATATGAGTTCGGAGGTTTATGTATTTCGAAGTTTACGAGTTTAGAAATTATAAAGTTTACGGGTTTGAAATTTCGCGGTTTCGAAAGTTTTGCGGTTTAAAAGTTTATGAAATTTGTGGGTTCGGAAGGTTGTTGGTTCGAAAGTATGACCTCATATTTATTGTATCAAAATTATTTACGAATACTCTTGAGAAAATATTTTCCTTGATTTGCGTACCAAACACCAGAAAATGAATAAAATAACTATTTGTTTTCCAAAAAAATATTTTCCTGGAAAATATTTTCCATGAAAAACATTTTCCTTTATACCAAACACACCTAAATGAGGAGAAATTAAGTACGTGGTCAGATACATATTGTAACCTTCCAAACGAAAGAGCATTTTAAGATCAGACAAAAACTACAACAGTTGTCACTTTTAGGACATCCATTATATGCTAAAGATCGTTACATGTTTTTACCCTCAAAATTGAATAATAATTAAATTTATAAGTGACTTTAAGGATACGTAGATTAATTTGACACAAAACGATAAGCTAAATTATAATTAAAAATAAGTATGATAAAGTAAATTCAAACCACAGGAATTGAATAGTAACGGCCGTGGGTGGAAGCCAAAACAAATTGCACTTCGATCAGTATCAAGACGCAGTTAAAATGGAACTTAAAGAGAAAATAGCAGTATATTATTTTCGAATGAATGTTACAATGTCCTATACAAATAATCAGCCCCCCTGTAATAGTAGGGAGTCCTACTTTAGGTACAATTTCATAAAAGGTAAAAAATCTCATGATTTGCTACTTAACCAGTTTCTCATTGATACGTTTTGAGATTCTCGCTGTGATACCCAATCGGTCACGGATAATTCGGCCTTACGTTATTTGGTCTGACAATGTTTCCTCGAGCTCATTCGGGATCAGGGTCCATTTCGGGGTCATGAACTCGATATTCTTGAAGATGGGCGTTATAATCACGTAACCTAATTCGATAAAAATCGATAAAAATCGGGGTCAATCTTTAATCCTTCAATCCCGATCTGTCACGCAATAGACGGGTTCGATTTGTATACAATATGATATCTACATTGTCACGTAACAATCAATTTTTTGAGAAAGCATTCTATAGGACTCATGGCCTTTATTTCTTTTTTCTTTGTCAATTTCAAACACAATATTGGTATATGTAGTGGGAGCGATACTCTGTATGTTACTTAAGTGGCATACCTAATGATGATAAGAAGGATATGTGGTAACTGAAATGACAGCTTTCACTACATTTACATATTATGAGGCCGTTTGGACATAAATTTTCTTGTTCTTTTTTTCAAAAGAATTTTTTTTATTTTTATAAATCAGTATTTTTTTATAAAATTTTCAATTTTCACTTGAAGATGTATTTTGGAAATTTTTAAAAATTTGAATAACTCCAAAAAGATATTTTTCAAAATTTTCACTCAAATCACTCACAAAATTTCAAAAACAACCCAAACTGAAATTTATGTCCAAACAAAACTCTAAATTTCAAATATCATTTTCACTTGAAAAAGTTTTTCGCTGTTTTTTGAAATTTTACAATTTTTATGTCCAAACGCCGATTATACATGTGAGTGGAAACTCTTAGGAACACAAAACATGAAAAAGGACAATCATCACCGTTAGTAGGAAATGACAAATTAAATACAACTATATAAAATGTCTCTGCATGAATAGTGTGAAACATACTTTGGCCTCTTGGGCAATATATCATGAGAATAGTGGAGGAAGGAATGAAGCTTTGCAATGGGATAAATCAATATTTGGGGCGAAGATAGAGTATTCGGTACGGATTCCTACAAATTCAATAATTTTTATTTAAATCTTATATCTGTATTAGAAAATTTATTAATGATATATAAAATCATTTAATTGTGAAATCAGTTTAACTAAAACGATCTATCACAAGTTCAAAATATATAAAACTTTAAATTTTGATTTTCCCTATTAATATGACCGTCTAGTCAGCCCTTTTTACGACAGTGCAGTTAAGGCGAGTTCGGAACTAAAATAATGTTCTTTTGGATAAAAGAACACTAATAGGTGTGGAAAAAAAAACTATCAAAGTATATATAACGCCCAAATATTGGGCACTATACTTGAACGGTAACTTTTGCCGTTAAGGTATAGCGCCCAGTATTTGCGCTTTATACCTCTGACAAAAAGACTGCACAGGTATAGCGCGGACTTGTTGTACGCTATAGGTATAGCGCCCAGTTTTTGCGCGTTATACCAGCTTATATTAATCATCTTCGTCTTCCCCGATCTCCCTCCCCTATTTTTTTAACTTTCACTCTAAATCTGGTCCCCCCCCCCCACTTGTCACAGTAAAAAAAAAAAGTGGGCCCTCCGTCACACAAAAGGTTTAGAACGTAGGTCCCACATCGGAGTAGAGCATCGTATTATTGTGAGTTCACTCTTTCGGACTTAAATTTTCAACCAATTTGCTTTCCGAAAATACTAAATCGAGGTATTTCGATTTATTTTATGTTGAAACTTGTATAATAATGCATATTAGTTTATTTGAATGTGTTCCTATTTCGTTTTGTGTTATATTTGCGAAACTAGTATGTTACATTTATCCGGACTTAGATATTAGTGTTTTATAAAAAAATATGGAATTGTGAAATAAATTTGTCTGTTAATAACCGGACTTATATATTTGTGTTTTCATGACGTTTTGTGTTTTATTTTCGAAACTAGTATGTTATATGTATTTTTGTGAATGTTATGTGATTAAAATGTATTTGTTGTTTATATTTAGTTTAGATTATTTTTTAGCGTAGTAAAATGTGGAGCTTTTTAGCGTAGTAAAGTGTAGTATTTTAGCGTAGAATCCCTGTAGTTTAAGTATCTTATATGGTAGTTGAAAATGCAAACTTTGTACAATTAAGTTATTAAAAATTATGAATTTAAATTATAAAACCAACACAGAAAATTATAAAAATATTGAATTTATCACACATAATTATTCATGATAGTTTGGTGTTACTGGGCGTCAAATATCGAGCCTGGAACCCATAGGTATATATACTTTGTACAATTAAATAATTAAAAATTATAAAAATATTGAATTTGACACACATAATTATTAATGATAGTTCGGTGTTGTTGGGCGTCAAATATCGAGCCTGGAACCCATAGGTATATATACTTTGTACAACTAAATAATTAAAAATTATAAAAATATTGAATTTGACACACATAATTATTAATGTGGTGCTACTGAGCCTCAAATATTGAGCCTGGAACCCGTACACACACACACACACACACATATATATATATATATATATATATATATATATATATATATATATATATAATGAAAAATTGATAATTTCATTTAATAAACAAACACACTTAATTTTTAAAAGATTGAAATCAAGATAATTTGGTGCTACTAGGCCTCAAATATCGATCCTGAAACCCATAGGTATATATACCATGTCCATTTGAATATTGTATAACTCTAAAAATTGTATAACTCAAAAAATTAATTATTTAATTTACAGATTAAACATACAATTAATGTTGTTTTAATTTACAGTTGACGACATGGACGTGCCGCCTATANTATATATATATATATATATACTTTGTATAATTAAATAATGAAAAATTAATAATTTAATTTATAAAACAAACACACTTAACATTATTAAAAAAATTGAAATCAAGATAATTTGGTGTTACTGGACCTATCGAGCCTGGAACCCAATAGATATATATACCATGTCCATTTAAATATTGTATAACTCTAAAAATTGTATAACTCAAAAAATTGATTATTTAATTTACAGATTAAACATACAATTAATGTTGTTTAAATTTACAGTTGACGATATGGACGTGTCGCCTATACATCCCGGCCCTTACTCTCATGAGCTATTAGTCCTACAGGGCGATCGTAGATCCGCCCATATATGGGACGAAGAGTTACTGACCCAGACTCTCCGCGCTAGGAGAGTGGACGACATGTGGAATTTTTTTAGGGATAGAGATCTCCATCCCCGAGTAGTCCATTGCCTGCAGGACACGGGATTTTATAGGATTATTCAGATCGGTCGGATGCAGCTCGACTGGGCTTTGATCACGCCGTTGATTGAGCGGTGGAGACCGGAGACGCACACTTTCCACCTGCCCATTGGCGAGGCCACCATCACGCTGCAGGATGCAGAGGTTTTATATGGCATGCCCGCTTATGGCATGCCCGTTTCACTGCCTATGCGTATGAGATCTTTGTCGCGTGCGGATT
>ML260901.1:66803-119978 GCA_005239495.1 Nicotiana undulata | reverse complement strand
GAAGACAAGTATGATCAAATAGAAGAGATATGGGAACAAATAGGGAAAACATATTAACGGGGCCGCAATAATGTCGGAACTTAAACAATAAAATAAGCTATGGAGCGTACATCCTGGGAATGAAAGAAAACAACATCTAAGTCACAACGGTACAGAGAGAATGCGGCTGGAAAGTAAATTAGAAATCGAAGGAAAACAACTATCAGTATGAGGAAATCAATTAAATAACAGAGCACGACATGTCCCCTCGTGCATAATCTCAAATATCTAATCGGCACGGCATGTCCCCTCGTGCATATATCACAATATCACAACAACACAACACGGAATGTCCCCTCGTGTGTACATAATAAATATCAATCAGCACGACATGTCCCCTCGTGCATATATATAATAATTATCAATCGGCACGGCATGTCCCCTCGTGCATATATAACAATATCAACACTCGGCACGGCATGTCCCCTCGTGCATAACAATAATATCACCCCTCTTCCTTACTAGAACCGTATAAATATTAATGGCAAGGGAATTTCATTATAATAGAAATGCAAGGCAAATAATGCTCAACGAAGGGGTACATATCAATATTAAACACACAATTGCCCGGCAAGGGTCTCAGCTATACCAATCACAATAGAGTATCTTTAACAACAAATATTCATACTTAACAACAATCTACATCTCATCCTTCCACCACAACCAACAACATACTATAAGAAAATATTGGCAATTACATAATATAAAAGACATGAAAGAAAACTATGATTACTATCATGTTAGACTCACGGTCATGCTAGACTCCCATCACATAGGTACTCGTCACCCTACCTATGCAACAGACATGCTCAACAAGTAAACACGTAGCAAACAATACCTATTCCCTCACCGAAGTTAGACAAGTCACTTACCTCGGGTCCAAAATAGAGCGATCAACCCTCTAACACTGCCTTTCCTTTATAATCCGGCTCCGAAACGATATTATCTATACATATTCAACTCAAATATATCAATAATGACTCAGTAACTCAACCCCATAGCCTAATTCCTCATTTCCAATCATTCTTCCTAAATTTCCAAAAATTGAACCCCGGGCCCACGTGGTCGAAACTTGAGGTTCGGACCAAAACCCGATCACCCATATCCCCACGATTAAGAATATACAATTTGTTTCAAGATTCGACCCCCAAATTGGGGTTGAATCACCCAAAAGTCTAAAAACCTAGGTTCTACCCAAAAGTCCAAATTTTCTAATTGATTCCAAGAGTTTAAGCCTAGTTTTCTAGTGGTTAATGATGGAAAATGGAAGAATACGATGTAGGAAGCACTTACCCGAAGATTTATTGAAGATTCCTAGCTTGGGGGTCGACAATGGAGGTTGGAGGGGTAGAAAGAGGCTGAAAATGGTGAAGTCCCGTATGGAGTGTTCTGTTTTTAGGATTTAAAATAACTGGGCGATTTTGTTCTCTACGATCGCGGAAGAGGGACTGCGATCGCAGAGCTTGAAGTTGTGCTACTATGCGATCGCAAAAAGGAGGAATGCGATCGCGGAAGGGAACGAACCAGGCTTGTGCGATCGCAGACTAAGCTACGCGATCGCAGAGAGATACTACCCAGCCCCCACCTGACTCCACTGACACGCTATGCGATCGCGGAAAGCGGGATGCGATCGCGGAGAACATCTGGGCATAAGTCTGCGATCGCGGAGGTATACATGCGATCACAGAGAACAACAATTTGCCCCCCCCCCCTAATTAAGTCTATGCGATCGCGAATCAATGGCTGCGATCGCAGTGAAGGAAACACCAGACACCAGCAGAATGCAATTACACCAAATTTTCCAACTTGAAACCATCTCGTTAGCCACCCAAAACTCACCCGAGCCCTCGGGGCTCAAAACCAAAAACACACACGACTCCCAAAACATCATACAAACTTGTTCAAGCCTTTAAATCATAAGAAAATCAACAAAAACATCGAATTAAACCTATAAATCCAATTAATCAAACTTAAGAACTCTAAGAATCTAGAATTCACTTTAATGCGCCGACCCGGCCTAAACTGCTCGGAACGACTTCAAACTTTGCAGACAAGTTATAAATGACACCACGGAACTATTACCGGCATCGGAATCTCATTCGGACCTCGGGAACATAACGTCACTTTCCAAGTCACATTTCAAATTCTTTAAAACCTCAAAACCTCATTTTGATCCGAAACCACTCAATTCACATCCGTTTTACACCAATTTCAACAGATAGGACAATTAATATATAATAAACCTGTTCCGGGCTCCAGAACCACGATACGGACCTGGTGACGAGGTTTTCACATAATTATTCATTTTTAAATTCCTTTATTTTTTTCAGAAAATAATTTCTTTTAAAAATTCATTTCTCGGGCTTGGGACCTCCGAATTCGATTCCGGGCATATGCCCAAGTCCAATATTTTCCTACGGACCCTCCGGGACCGTCGAATCACGGGTCTGTTTACCAGAAATGTTGACCAAAGTCAACTATATTCATTTATTAATTATCAAAACTCATTTTTTTAATCAAATCTTTCACATAATAGCTTCTTGGCTACACGCCCGGGCTGCGCATGCATATCAAGGTGAGACTAACGGAGGCTCTCGGAGCCTCGGAACACAGATATAGCTTAAGTTACATAAGATGACCCTTTGGGTCATCACATCTTTGTACATCAATAAGTGGTTGGCAACATTGTAGGCCAGTAGTAGTGGTTTATGGGACATTCTTAAAGTCAGTCTACAAGGGGATTATGCTGACAGCAAGCACCATGGATGCAATAGGTAAAAAGTGTAAAATTTTTGTAGTTATTTTGTATGTAGTCTATAAAATGTAGATACATTGTAGAAATATTGTAGTTATTTGGTAGGTAGTATATAAATTGTAGATAAATTGTTGATATTTTATAGATTTATTGTAGTTATTATGTATTTATATTTTTATGTACAATTTCAAAGCTGCCAGTTAAATTTTTATGAAATAATAATGTAGGTACAATATTGCCCTTGGCATATGTTGTGGTTGATTATGAAAATGACGCATCTTGGAAGTGGTTCTTTGAGAAATTCAAGCAGGCATATGGTGAAAGACATTCAATGTGTGTTGTTTAGAATGAGAGTATCCTAAAGGCAACATTAATTGTCTATCCGGGCATGCCACATTTGTAACGACCCGATCTGTCGTTACATAAAACCTGCATTATAATTATTGTTATTGACCTGTTATAGGTCGGCTATAATGTATTTGATGTATTAGAGTTGATAGGCTTGAAATCGAATGGTTGTAGTGAGAATTCAATCACTTAGTCCTTAAGAATAACCTTAAAATTAGAAAAGTCAACTAAGAGTTGACTTATTGGTAAACAACCTCGGAATGCAGATTTTAAGGTCCGAATAGCTTCGTTAGGTGATTTGGGACTTAGGAGTGTGTTCAGAATAATTTTGTGATGTCCGGTGTAGAATTAGGCTTGAATTGGTGAAAGTTAGTTTTTGGCGATTTCGGTCGACAGTGAAAAATAGCCTATCGGGGTTGGAATGGAATTTCGATAGTTGGAACAGGTTTGTAATGTTATTTTGGACTTGTCTGCAAAATTTCTGGTCAATTAGAGTTGTTTTGAATAGTTTCGGCATCGTCGGTGGATTTTAAAATTTTCGAAGTTCTTAGGCTCGAATCCGATGCGAAATTGGTGTTTTGATGTTAATTTTAGTGTTTTGAGAGTGCAACTAAGTTTGAATGATGTTATGGGATATGTTGGTAAGTTTGGTAGGGGTCCCGAGGGGCTCGAGATGGTTTTGGGTGGTTAACGGGAAGTTTGGAGTGATTTTGGTGAATCTGCAAATTGCTGTTGCTGGTGTTTTCGCACATGTGGAAAGGGAGCCGCAGACGCGGTTCCGCATGAGAGGATTGGGCTCCGTAGGTGCGATATTTGGCCGAGTGGGGAGTGGTCCGCAGGTACGAGGAATTTGTCGCACCTGCGAGGTCGCAGGTGCGGAAGGTGCATCACAGGTGCGGAATTGGGAGACCTCAAAGGAGATCGCAGGTGCGGACCTGGGACCGCAGGTGCGGGTCTGAAGGTGTGCTTAAGTGGCCGCAAGTGCGGAACCACTGTTCAGAGAAATATAAAATAAACCCTCCGCGACTTAAACTTTATTTTTCACCATTGTTGTACGAAAATGAGCTTTTGGGGACGATTTTGAAGAGGAAAATCCTTGTTTTTCATTGAGGTAAGTTTTCTAGTCATGAAAACTCGATTATGGATGATTATAGAACATAAAACTAGTGTAAATTTATGGAAACTCAGTAAAAAAAATTGGGTTTTAGGGCATGAGATTATGAGACCTTTAGGGGTCGATTGAGGGGTCAAACGGACTCCGATTTTGGTGTTCTTTATATGTACGGAATCGTGAGAAGACGAAGAACACTTTTCTATAAAAAATTTTGAGTTTCGGGACGCGGGTCTGGGGGTTGGGTTTTGACCGGTTTCGGATTTTCGAGTTAAATTTGATATCTTTCGATTGGAATTCGTTCCTTAAGCATATATTGATGATAAAAAAATTTGAACTTGGTAGATTTGGAGCCTTCGAAGGTTTATTTGAGAGTCAAGCGCATTACGGAATAATTCCGGGCTAGTTTTGAGGTAAGTAATGTCTTTAAATCCTGTCCTGAGGGAATAAAAACCCGGACTATGCACCCTTTCACGGGTCTTGAGATAAAAAGGTGGAAACTTTGGAACATATTTCCTATTTAGGCGATATTGAGTCGCGAACCCGATTTTAAGCCTTTTCTTAATTAGTATTTATACATTATGATATGTTTTGGGATGTAAGCCGTGTTTGGGGCCTAGTGCCGAGGATCCTTCGAGTCACCTTCGATTCCATCTTATAGAGATATTTATTTGTACATTTCCGGATTTATGTAGAGCTATAATAGTATAGAAGCTTGTGACTAGATTGTGATAATCCGGGTCTTGGGGTATAATTGTACATGCCGAGCGGCATTGTTATACTTATTTAGATTTTTATCCCTTCCTGTCTTAAATTTTTATTGCCTTTAATTCAGTTTTATCGCAATTTAGGCTTACCTAGTCGTAGAGACTAGGTGTCGTCACTATACCTTTCAGAGGGTAAATCAGGTCGTGACAAGTTGGTATCAGAGCGTCTAGGTTCATAGGAGTCACAAGTCACAAGTCACAAGTCACAAGCCATTTTATTAGAGTCTCGACGATCGATACGGAGACGTCCGTATCTATCTTCGGGAGGCTATGTAACTGTTAATAATAATCACATTCTTTAGATTTCCTTATCGTGCGAGTTATTGACATCAAAAATTCTAAAACTCTATTCTATTTTTTCTCACAGATGGTGAGGACCCGTACCGGACATACTGACGATCAGGCACCCGAGCCCCCAGCCAGAGCCGCCTGAGGTAGGGGTAGGGGTAGGCGTAGAGGACGAGCACGCGGTGCAGCCCGAGCACCAACGAGAGCAGCGATAGAGAAGCCCACAGCAGCTCCAGCTGGAAGGCCGACACAGGAGGTCCCTATTGCTGCTCCAGCCCTCCAAGAGACTTTGGCTAAGTTCATGAGCATATTCAGCACTCTGACTGGGCTACTCCCGATAGCCCCAGCCACATCTTAGGCCGGGGGAGGGGCACAGACTCCCGCATCCCACACTCCTGAGCAGAGGGTTCATGTTGATTAGGCTCCAGAGTACATTCCTATACCCCCAGTGGCTCTGGCTCAGCATGATGCTAGGGTAGCTGCTTCTGAGGCAGAGCAGCTCAGACTTGAGAGGTACAAGAAGTACCACCTACCTATTTTCAGCGGACTAGATTCAAATGACGCTCTGGGTTTTCTTGAGGAATGTCATCGTATTCCCTGCACTATGGGCATTGTAGAGACGAGTGGGGTTTCTTTCACCGCTTTACAGCTGAGGGGAGCGACTTATCAGTGGTGGTGCATATGAGCTGAGTAGTCCGGACGAGGAAACTTCACTCACTTGGGCTCAGTTTTCAGAGATGTTTTTGCTTGAGTATGTTCCTTAGAGTCCAGGGATGCTTGGCGTGCAGAGTTCGAGCAGTTACGCCAGGGGTACTATAATTGTGTCAGAGTATGCAGTCTGTTTTAGTGACTTGGCTCGTCATGCATCGGCCCTTGTTGCCACGGTCAGAGAGAGGGTTCGACGCTTCATTGAGGGATTCCACCCCGGTATTCGGACCAATATGGCCAGAGAGTTGGAGATGGATATCACTTACCGGCAGGCAGTGAGTATTGCCCGGAAGATAGAGGGCATGTTTGCTCGGGACAGAGAGGAGAGGGAGGCAAAGAGATCTCGAGAGACTGGTCATGTTTCGGGAGCTCGTGCGCCAGCAGCACCCTATGGTAGGGGTTTTGTAAGTCGCCCTGTTCATTCAGCTCTTCCAGCAGCCAGTGGTATTCCAGCTCCTCCTAGACCTTAGGAGCCTTATTATGCACCACCAGTATCTAGTATGCCTCCTGCTCGAGGTGCTATTACCGGATAACCCAGCAGGCTAGTTCAGAGTCAGTCTCAGCCGCAGCGTCCTCCAAGGGGTTGTTTTGTGTCACGACCCAGAATCCTAATCCAGACCGTGATGGCGCCCAACGACGGGGTTAGGCAAGCCAATATGAATTACACTAAGTGTCACCCTTCCCATTTGATTAAACAAGTCAATTTTTACAATTTTTAAAACATTTAAACATGATAATAGCTTGATATGAAATTAAAAATCATAACAATACATGGCCGAAATAAAGCATATGTATGCATATACGACCCCAAATCCCAAAATATACACTATGTGTGTGCCAGGAACTAGTGTCACGAGCGTCGTGGCCATACTAACGGAATATACAAAGGATAATAATATATATACAAATCCACAGTCTGGATAAAATAGACGGGGAAAATAACAAAAGTAAATGAAACTCCATGGTTCTGCTGGGGATCACCGGAAGAAACAACACACCATGAAGTCAAGTCCACTAGCTCAGGGTCTATCTCCGGTACTATAACCAGAAGCACCGACCTCAGTACCTGTACAGTTAAGTACAGAAGTGCAGCATGAGTACATATTAAAATAAATATGTACCCAGTGAGTATCCCGCCTAAACTCGAAGAAGTAGTGACGAGATGTCGACTCGATACTCACTAAGGTCCATCAGTAATAACATATGATAGAATATAATGAAATACAATAGGCATGTTAGGAAATAAGCAACAAGTACATATCAAGAGCAGAAATCCAAACAACTAGTGAATTAAGCAATAATGCACTTTCAAGGGTAAGACCACCGAAACGAAACCATAATCACCAAGTCTTAGATCCGCCGTGGCGTACGGCCCGCTCCCATAAGGTACCTTCTAAACTCGTCGTGGCGTACGACCCGATCCCATATGTGTACAATACCTCTCAACTCATCCGTGGCGTACGACCCGATCCCATATATATCACAAATACTTTCAACTCTGCTGTGGCGTACGACCCGATCCCATATATATATCACAAATACTTTCAAATCTGTCGTGGCGTACGGCTCGATCCCATATATATTTCAAATACTTGTCAACTCTGTCGTGGCATACGGCCCATCCCATATAGGCATAATCACTCTCAAACCTGCCGTGGCGTACGACCCGATCCCAATATCTGATAATACTTAATTTCCATAACAAATTCCTTTCAATTCAACAATTTACCATAAAGCCTTAGAGGAACAATACTATACAAAACATAATCTCATAGTACATGTGGCGTCACAATGAATCACATAAAGCATTACAAGGAAGCATATAAGGCATTACGAGGAAGCATATAAGACATGATGTGGGCCTAACTACCCGGACATAACAATGATAGCCGCTACGTACGGACTCTCGTCACTTGGCGCGTACGTAGCCCCCAAACAATTTACACATAGCATATACATCACCTATGGGGACAATTCCCTCTTACAAGGTTAGAAAGGAGGCTCACCTCGTGTCGAATCTACCCCTTAGACCACAATTGCGCCCGAAACTTCGAACTCTACACCCAAGGACTCGCAACTAGCCAAAAGGTATACAATAATATCAATGCATGCACAATGCGGGAAATTATCCTAGTTGTTCAATAAAATCGCTATTCTTGAAGAATTCCCAATTTCCAACCCCGGCCCCACATGATCAAATTCCGAAAATTCTCGGAGGGATCACTCACCCATAGCCTAAGGATCATTAATGTGTGATTTCTACTTGAATTCATGGCCTAAAATGGAAAATCACAAAACCCTCAAGAGCACTAAAATTACTACCTAATTCCATGATTTTAGATAATTTAGTAGGAAATTTAACTAGGAATTAATGTTTGATACTAGTGTTAGATAGGGAATTTACTTACCTCAAGAACTAGGTTTAAGGCCCTCTTGGAAGCTCCCAAATAACACAAGGAAGAAGATGGAAAATGGAAGAAATGACTCAATCCCGTGTTTTTAAAAATGAAATTTCACTGCCTGGCCTACAGGGGTTCCGCACCTGCGGCTCGAGGACCGCACATGCGGTTTCGCTCCTGCGGAACCTTCGCACCTGCGAGGCTGGGACCGCAGGAGCGGCCCCGCACCTGCGGCGGGGCAACCGCACCTGCGGTCACACCAGATCAGGTGCACCAGCTGCATCATTAGCTGGCTTTAAGCCTCGTGTGGTGTCCGGGAAACACCTGGGCCCACCTGAGCCCCCGTACGAATATACCAACAAGTCCTAACTAATACTACGGACTCGCTCGAGCCTTCAGAACGCCCAAAACAGCGCTAAATCTAAAAATCACTCCTCAAAACCCCTAGGATCAAACTTATGGATTTCTAAGTTCTTGATTTCTATAACAACGCGCCGGACCGACCTATACTACTCGGAATGACCCCAAATTTTGCAGGCAAGTCATGAATGACATAACGAAACTATTCCCGGTCGGAATTTCATTCGGATCTTGGTAACATAAAATCACATTGTAAACCAAATTTCAAATTCTATGAAAATCCTCAAAACTTCATTAACTCTCAATTTCCCATTGTGATCCGAAACTCGTCAAATCAAGCCCATTTCTTACCAAATTTCACAAATAACTTAAATAACACATATTGAACTTGTTCCAGGCCCCGGAGCCATAATACGGGCCCGACAGCACAGGTTTCACATCGAGGTTCATTTCCGTAAGCCTTTATTATTTTCAGAAAACAATTTTCTTTAAAAATTCATTTCTTGGACTTGGGTCCTCGGAATTCGATTCCGGCATACGCCCAAGTCCCATATTTTCCTATGGACCTTCCGGGACTGTCAGATCACGGGTCTGGATCCGTTTACCAAAAATGTTGACCAAAGTCAACTTTATTCAGTTAATTATCATAAATTCAACTCTTTAACAAGTTTCCACATAAAGGCTTCCTAGCTACGCGCCCGGGCTGTGCACACACATCGAGGTGAGATTAACGGAGGCTTTAGGGGCCTCGGAACACAGTCATAATTAAATATACATAAGATGACCTTTTGAGTCATCACAATCTCCCCCTCTAAAACAAACGTTCGTCCTCGAACGGATGTAGAATCGTACCTGAAGTGCTGAATAGCTGCGGATACCTGCTCCGCATGTCATCCTCGGACTCCAAAGTCACCTCATCGACTGGTTGGCCCCTCCACTGGACCTTTACGACAGAAATTCTCTTAGACCTCAATTGGCTGTCCTGCCTATCAATAATAGCAACTGGCTCCTCCTCGAAGCCCAACTTCTCATCTAACTGAATAGTGCTGAAATCAATCACGTGAGAGAAATCGACATGATATCTACAAAGCATGGATACATGAAAAACCGGATGAACTCTTGATAAGGCGGGAGGTAAAGCAAGCTCATAAGCAACCTCCCCGACTCGTCTCAACACCTCAAAAGGGCCTATAAACATGGGGCTCAACTTGCCCTTCTTCCCGAATCTCATAACGCCTTTCATCGGCGAAACCTTCAACATAACCTTATCTCCCTCCATAAATGCTACATCACGCACCCGCTGATCTGCGTAACTCTTTTGTCTGGACTGAGCTGTGCGGAGTCTCTCCTGAATAATCTTCACCCTATCCAAAGCATCTCTCACCAGATCTGTGCCATATAACTTGGCCTCGCCAGGATCA
This sequence comes from Nicotiana undulata, assembly GCA_005239495.1. Classification (NCBI taxonomy): domain Eukaryota; kingdom Viridiplantae; phylum Streptophyta; class Magnoliopsida; order Solanales; family Solanaceae; genus Nicotiana; species Nicotiana undulata. The sequence continues at coordinate 109,782 of ML260901.1, read as the reverse complement.
AACCACCCGATAGGAGAACGACATCGTCGACCATATAAAGCCTCGAATGGAGACATCTCGATGCTGAACTGATAATTGTTATTGTATGCAAACTCCGCCAAAGGCAAGAACTGGTCCCACTAACCCCCAAAATCAAGCACACATGCCCTGAGCATATCCTCCAATATTTGAACCGTACGCTCCGACTGACCATCAGTCTGCAGGTGAAATGCTGAGCTGAGATCTATCTGAGTGCCCATCTCACTGTGCAATGCTCTCCAGAAGTGCGAGGTGAAATGAGGACCTCGATCTGATATAATGGACACCGGCACACCGTGCAACCGGACTATCTACCGAACATAAATCTGGGCCAGGATCTCTGTAGTATAAGTAGTAGCCACAGGAATGAAATGCGCCAATTTGGTCAATCTATCCACAATGACCCAAACCGCGTCAACCTTCCGCAAAGTCCGTGGCAACCCAACCACGAAATCCATAGTGATGCATTCCCATTTCCACTCAGGAATGGGCATCTGCTGAAACAAGCCTCCTGGCCTCTGGTGCTCGTACTTGACCTGCTGACAATTGAGACACCTAGCCACATACTGCACTATATCCTTCTTCATCCGCCTCCACCAGTAGTGCTGCTTCAAATCACGGTACATCTTCGTCGCACCCGGATGAACAGAATATCGAGAACTGTGGGCCTCTTCTAGAATTCTCTTCCTCAGGCCATCAATATTTGGAACACATAAACGGCCTTGGAGCCTCAAAACACCATCCTCGCCCAAAGTAACCTCTTTGGCCCTGCCCTGGACCACCGTATCCTGAAGCTCTGCAAGGCACGGATCATCAAATTATCGAGCCTTAATCTCCCCCAATAATGAAGGCTGAGCAACTACATGAGCCAAAACTTGACGAGGCTCCGAAAGGTCCAATCTCACAAGGCGGTTGGCCAAGGACTGAATGTCCAAGGCTAAAGGTCTCTCCTCAGCTGCAATGTAGGCCAAGCTACCCATACTCACTGCCCTCCTGCTTAAAGCATCTGCTACTACATTCGCCTTGCCCGGGTGATACAAAATAGTGAGGTCATAGTCTTTTAACAACTCAAGTCATCTCCACTGCCTCAAATTAAGGTCCCTTTGCTTAAACAAATGCTGCAAACTGCGGTGGTCTGTATAAACCTCACAAGACACACCATACAAGTAGTGCCTCCAGATTTTCAAAGCATGAACAATCGCTGCCAACTCCAAGTCGTGCACATCATAATTCTTCTCATGAACCTTCAACTGGCACGAAGCATAAGCAATAACTCTGCCATCCTGCATCAACACATATCCCAACCCGACGTGTGAAGCGTCGTAATACACAGTATACATCCCAGAACCGGAAGGCAACGTCAGAACTGGTGCTGAGGTCAAAGCTGGCTTGAGCTTCTGAAAGCTCACCTCACACTCGTCGGACCACCGAAATGGGGCATTCTTCTGAGTCAATCTGGTCAATGGAGCTGCAATAGAAGAGAACCCTTCCACGAATCGGCGATAATAGCCTGCTAGGACCAAGAAACTCCTGATCTCTGTAGCTGAAGTAGGACGCGACCAACTCTGAACCGCCTCAATATTTTGAGGATCAACCTTGATGCCTTCTCCGGATACACATGCCCCAAAAATACCATGGAATCTAACCAGAACTCGCACTTGGAGAACTTAGCATACAACTTCTGTTCCCGCAAGGTCTGGAGCACAACCCTCAAATGCTGCTCATGCTCACCCAGGCTCCGCGAATAAATCAAGATGTAATCAATGAAGACGATGACGAAGGAATCAATGTACGACCTGAATACCCTATTCATCAAGTCCATGAATGCTGCTGGGGCATTAGTTAAACCAAAGGACATCACTAGGAACTCATAATGGCCATATCTGGTACGAAATGCAGTCTTCAGAACATCTGAAGCCCGAATCTTCAACTGATGATAACTCGATCTCAAATCAACCTTGGAAAACACACGAGCACCCTGTAACTGGTCAAATAAATCATCGATGCACGACAGAGAATACTTATTCTTAATAGTAACCTTATTCAGCTGGCGGTAATCAATACACATCCGCATAGACCCATCTTTTTTCTTCACAAATAGGACTGGAGCACCCCACGACGACACACTCAACTTGATGAACCCCTTAGCCAACAACTCCTCAAGTTGCTCCTTTAACTCTTTCAACTCCTTAGGAGACATATGATACGGGGGAATGGAAATGGGCTGAGTATCTGGAGCTAAATCTATACAGAAATCAATGTCTCGATCTAGAGGCATGCCTGGAAGATCTGAAGGAAATATGTCTGAAAACTCTCGCACCACCGGCACTGAATCAATGGTCGAAGACTCGGCGGTGGTGTACCGCACATAAGCAAGGTAAGAAAAACAATCCTTCTCGACCATATGCCGAGCCTTCAGGAAGGAAATGACCCGGATGGAGGCACTAACTGAAGAACCTCTCCACTCTAGCCTAGGCGACTCAGGCATGGCTAAAGTAATTCTCTTGGCATGGCAATCTAACACAACATGATAAGGAGATAGCCAATCCTTGCCTAGGATAACCTCAAAATCAATCATATCCAGAAATAAAAGATTTGCTCTGGTATCGAGACCGCAGAAAGTGATCACACAAGACCGGTAGACCCGGTCTACCACCATAGAATCGCCCACAGGAGTGGACACATATATAGGAGAACCCAAGGACTCACGAGGGACACCTAGAAAATGAGAAAATAGTATTGAAACATATGAATACGTGGATCCTGGATCAAATAGTACCGAAGCCTCTCTACCACATACTGAGATAATACCTGTGATTACAGCGTCTGAGGCCACTGCATCTGATCTGGCCGGAATGGCATAGAATCTGGCTGAGGCTCCGAAAGACTGAACTCCCCCAGAGTGAACAGGAATTAACTGACCTCCTCCTGACTGGCCTCCCCCTCCAGGACGACCCCTGCCGGCATGTCCTCCACCCCGAGGTGGCCGGACTGCTGGTGTTGAACTCCTAGTCTGATAACTCTGATGCACTGCCTTGCCTCGATACCTAGGACAATACCTCCACGTATGACCCGGCTCCACACACTCGAAACAACCTCCTGGCACTACAACCTGCCGCCCTAAAGAGGAAGAACCCTGAATAGCTGGAGGGCGGTGTGAACCCTCTGGTAAGGCACTGGAATAGGAACTAGAGGATCTCTGATGACTGGAATAACCGCTGGGTGTACTCTGGATGGCTGGAGGATGATAGGAACGCTCTGGCATAGCTCTGAACTGAGGACTCACTGAACCACCTCGAGGGGGTGGTGGGGGTGATGAATATGGAAGTCTGCTGGGCTGACCACCCCCGAACTGACCCCTGCTCCTAGCTGAAGAATCCCTGAACTCTCCTGAGAACCTAGCCCTCTTGTCCCCCTGACCCTGTTCCCTGCTCCTCAACCGATACCCCTCAATCCGTCGAGCTATCTCGACTACAAGCTGGTAGGGGGTACCCATCTCCACCTTTCGGGCCATAGAGGCCCTAATACCTAGATGCAAGCCAGCCATAAACCGCCGCACCCTCTCGGCATCAGTAGGCAATATCATAAGGGCATGGCGAGATAACTCAGAAAACCTAGTCTCATAACCGGTCAATGACATTTGCCCCTGCTGTAGTCACTCAAACTGACCTCGTAGCTCCTCCTTCTCAGAAAGTGGAATGTATCTGTCTAGAAATACTTGAGCAAACTGATCCCAAGTGATAGGAGGAGAATCTGCTGGTCTGCTGAGAATATATGACTGCCACCACCTGCGAGATCTACCCTCTAACTGAAATGTGGTGAAATCCACTCCATGGGACTCCAAAATCCTCATGTTGTGCAGTCTGTTCCTGCACCTATCAATGAAATCCTGAGCATCCTCTCCCCGCTCACCCCGAATACTGGAGGGCGAAGTCGGGTCCATCTATCCAACATCTTCTACTGGTCACCCTCTGCAACTGGCCTGGGCTCTAGGGCTACTACTACGGGCAGAACCCCTCCCACGGGCGGTGTGCCCAGGGTATGACGTGCTGCTGCTGCCTGACCTGTGGCCGAAAATAAACCAGCCTGGGACATAGTGTCCATGAATCTCAGCATACGGCCCATGACCTCCTGGAAGCCTGGCCCCGTCATGAAATCCACTAGAGCAGGTGCTACTGGAGGCACCTCGTCCTGCTCCTCCATCATAGGGTCCCCTGGTGGTGCCACTGGTGTAGCTATGGGATGCCCTCGTCCCCTACCTCGAGCAGGTGCTCTACCCATGCCTTTACCCCGACCTCGGGCGGCGGGGGCAACGGCATATCCCGGACAAGAAACATCAGACGCACGCGTCCTCACCATCTGTGATAGAATAGAAGAATAAGTTTGGGTACATCATAGATTGCACGACATGATATGAATGAAGGGAAGCTTCCTAACACCCCATAGCCTCCTGAAGATAAGTACAAACGTCTCCATATCGATCCGCAAGACTCTACCGGGCCTGCCCGTGACTCGTGAAACTTACGTGAACCTAGGGCTCTGATACCACGTTGTCACGACCCAGAATCCTAATCCAGGTCGTGAGGGCGTCCAACGACGGGGTTAGGCAAGCCAATATGAATTACACTAAGTGTCACCCTTCCCATTTGATTAAAAAAGTCAATTTTTACCAATTTAAAACATTTAAACATGATGATAGCTTGATATGAAATTAAAAATCATAGCAATACATGGCCGAAATAAAGCATATGTATGCATATACGACCCCAAATCCCAAAATATACACTATGTGTGTGCCAGGAACTAGTGTCACGAGCGTCGTGGGCATACTAACGGAATATACAAAGGATAATAATATATATACAAATCCACAGTCTGGATAAATAAGATGGGGAAAATAACAAAAGTAAATGAAACTCCATGGTGCTGCTGGGGATCGCCGGAGGAACCAGCTCACCGTGAAGTCAAGTCCACTAGCTCAGGGTCTATCTCCGGTACTATAACCAGAAACACCAACCTCAGTACCTATACAGTTAAGTACAGAAGTGCAGCATGAGTACATATTAAAATAAATATGTACCCAGTGAGTATCCCGCCTAAACTCGAAGAAGTAGTGACGAGATGTCGACTCGATACTCACTAAGGTCCATCAGTAATAACATATGATAGAATATAATGAAATACAGTAGGCATGTCAGGAAATAAGCAACAAGTACATATCAAGAGCATAAATCCAAACAACTACTGAATTAAGCAATAATGCACTTTCAAGGGTAAGACCACCGAAACGAAACCATAATCACCAAGTCTTAGATTCGTCGTGGCGTACGGCCCGCTCCCATAAGGTACCTTCTAAACTCGCCGTGGCATACGACCCGATCCCATATGTGTACAATACCTCTCAACTCAGCCGTGGCGTACGACCCGATCCCATATATATCACAAATACTTTCAACTCTGCCGTGGCGTACGACCCGATCCCATATATATATCACAAATACTTTCAACTCTGTCGTGGCGTACGGCCCAATCCCATATATATTTCAAATACTTGTCAACTCTGCCGTGGCGTACGGCCCATCCCATATAGGCATAATCACTCTCAAACCTGCCGTGGCGTACGACCCGATCCCAATATCTGATAATACTTAATTTCTATAACAAATTCCTTTCAATTCAACAATTTACCATAAAGCCTCAGAGGAACAATACTATACAAAACATAATCTCATAGTACATGTGGCGTCACAATGAATCACATAAAGCATTACAAGGAAGCATATAAGGCATTACGAGGAAGCATATAATGATGTGGGCCTAATTACTCGGACATAACAATGATAGCCGCTACGTACGGACTCTCGTCACTTGGTGCGTACGTAGCCCCCAAACAATTTACACATAGTATACACATCACCTGTGGGGACAATTCCCTCTTACAAGGTTAGAAAGGAGACTCACCTCGTGTCTAATCTACCCCTCAGACCACAATTGCGCCCGAAACTCCGAACTCTACACCCAAGGACTCTCAACTAGCCAAAAGGTATACAATTATCAATGCATGCACAATGCGGGAAATTATCCTAGTTGTTCAATAAAATCGCTATTCTTGAAGAATTCCCAATTTCCAACCCTGGCCCCGCATGATCAAATTCCGAAAATTCTCGAAGGGATCACTCACCCATAGCCTAAGGATCATTAATGTGTGATTTCAACTTGAATTCATGGCCTAAAATGGAAAATCACAAAACCCTCAAGAGCCCTAAATTACTACCTAATTCCATGATTTTAGATAACTTAGTAGGAAATTTAACAAGGAATTAATGTTTGAAACTAGTGTTAGATAGGGAATTTACTTACCTCAAGTACTAGGTTGAAGGACCTCTTGGAAGCTCTCAAATAACACAAGGAAGAAGATGGAAAACGGAAGAAATGACTCAATCCCGTGTTTTTTAAATTGAAATTTCACTGCCTGGCTTACAGGGGTTCCGCACCTGCGGCTCGAGGATCGCACCTGCGAGCTGGGGCTCGCACCTGCGGAATTGGGCAAGAGGGGCTGGGGTCGCACCTGCGGAGCTGGAGACCGCACCTGCGGTTACGCTCCTGCGGAAAAGGAACCGCACTTGCGGAACCTTCGCACCTGCGAGGCTGGGACCGCAGGAGCGGTCCCGCGCCTGCGGCTGGGCAACCGCATCTGCGGTCACACCAGATCAGGTGCACCAGCTGCATCATCAGCTGGTTCTTGGCCTCGTGTGGTGTCCTGGAGGCACCTTGGCCCACCCGAGCCCCCGTCCGAATATATCAACAAGTCCTAACTAATAATACGGACTCGCTCGAGCCTTTAGAATGCCCAAAACAACGCTAAATCTAAAAATCACCCCTTAAAACCCCTAGGATCAAACTTAAGGATTTCTAAGTTCTTGATTTCTATAACAACGCGCCGGACCGACCTATACTACTCGGAATGACCCCAAATTTTACAGGCAAGTCATGAATGACATAAACGGAACTATTCCCAGTCTCGGAATTTCATTCGAACCTCGGTAACATAAAATCATATTCCAAACCAAATTTCAAATTCTATGAAAATCCTCAAAACTTCATTAACTCTCAATTTTCCATTTTGATCCGAAACTCGTCAGATCAAGCCTGTTTCTTACCAAATTTCACAGATAACTTACATAGCACATATTGAACCTGTTTCAGGCTCCGGAGCCATAATACGGGCCCGACAGCACATGCTTCACATCGAGGTTCATTTTCATAAGCCTTTATTATTTTCAGAAAACAATTTTCTTTAAAAATTCATTTCTCGGACTTGGGTCCTCGGAATTCGATTTCGGCATACGCCCAAGTTCCATATTTTCCTACGGACCTTCCGGGACCGTCAGATCATGGGTCCGGGTTCGTTTACCAAAAATGTTGACCAAAGTCAACTTTATTCAGTTAATTATCATAAATTCAACTCTTTAACAAGTTTCCACATAAAGGCTTCCCAGCTACGCGCCCGGGCTGCGCACACACATCGAGGTGAGATTAACGGAGGCTTTCGGGGCCTCGAAACACAGTCATAATTAAATTTACATAAGATGACCTTTTGGGTCATCACATTTTGAGTGTGGTGACCCTCGCCACATGTTCAGAATTGCCCTAGATCTAGGAGGGGTGCATCATCTCAGACTTATCACGCCCCACGTGCACCACCGGGTCCTCCAGCTATTTTTCCACCACCATCTACTGCCCCACCTTCTCAAACAACTTGAGGTGGAGGTTGGGGAGGTCGAGGTCTTCCTAGAGGGGGAGGCCATGCCAGGTACTATGCTCTTACAGCCCGTTCAGAGGTCGTCGCTTCAGATTAAGTCATCACAGGTAGGGGTGTTCATGGTTCGATTTGGATCGATTTTTCCCTAAAAAAAAACCAAACCAAGTCGGTTTTTCAAATATTAGAACCAAACCTGTCATGCCCCAAAATCGAGGGACGAGACCGGCGCCTAACCGGATGAACCCAGTCAAGCAGACCTGGATTGCCTTTCCTACCAAACGTATTACCCCGTGCTCATAGCGTACATTATTCCATGTGAGTTAGCCAATTTAGGTTCAAAGTACAATTTACAACGTAATTCCATTTTCCTCTTTTAGCTTTCGACAATAGATAATCCCAAAACATACAAGTTACATACACCGTTTCTCATGCGATCCACAATTACGTGTGAGTACAACTATCGCCCAAAATATACATATATATATACAACCCACACAGTGTCTACGGAGCCTCTAAGAGTTCTAGGAGTTTTACATAACTTGCCGGCAACAAGGCCCCGGCTATACCTTTACAACATAAGCAAAAAAGGATGGTATAACCCACACGCGGCCCCGAGAAGAAGAGGGGCTCACCAAAATTGCTGAAGAGATGAAGAGGAGGCACCACTAACGGTGGGCTGAGCTACCTGCTAATGGACCACCTACATCCATATAAAAGATGTAGCGCCCCCGGCAAAAGGGACGTTAGTACTGTGGAATAGTACTAGTATGTATGAACAAGATTTACTCTAAGTAAAATCAAACAATACACATATAAGCGGCAGTTAATGGAACCAACAAGTATTGCACAAAAACAGAAACAACCACAATCAAGAGTTTCACAGATTCTTATTTCAACACAATCATATTCCACCCTTATTCCTTCTCAACATTTCCACCTTTATTACTTTCTGTTGTGGCGCGCTACCCAATCCCACCGGACAATCATATATCAGCCTTATTACATTCTGTTGCGGCGTGCAACCCGATCCCACCGTACAATTCACATTTCACCCTTGTTACCTCTCCACCCTTATTACCTCGTGTTGCGGCGTGCAACCCGATCCCTTCGTACAATCACATTTCATAGCAACAATAACAACCCACAATTCACTCACAAGGCTTCATATCATCAAGAGTACAATTTCATAACAATCGAACAATCATTTGTTCACAATAGTCTTTATCAATCAATAATTCAATCACAGGGATTCCTATCAACAAGGATATAAACTCATTACAACCAACAATCCGTATAAAATTAAGCCACAATAAACCTTGCCAAACAATGAGTCATGTACAATATTACCATGGTCATTTAGTTCAATTAAATCAATTCACATCTCCTTTTTCATCACTTGTTACACAACCCTTAGCACTTAGATACATTCATACCTTTGGGTTCTTTACCATTCTTTTATACCAACATATTCCAGCGTTTAACGAACCTTGCACATGATAGTGTAATCACAAAGAAATCATCTTTCACAATTCCAATTAACATGATAATCGACTAAGAGAATCAGAGAATGAAATCTTACACCTCAATACTTCAGAACAATCAATTCACATTTACTCAGCAAGAAACTCATACCGAATGCTTGGACACCACAAGGTGACTCTACAAAGATTAAAGTTAGCCATACATACCTCGAGTCGGAATTCCCTTTAAATTTCTATTCCCAAATCACCGAACCATCAAGCAATCGTCAATCTAATTCATAATTTAACATATTTCACTTAGAATTAGGAAGCTTGAATTCAATTGGGCATTTTATCAAACACTATGGGACCCCTTAGATTACTAACCCTTTTTTGAGAATAATTACCCAAACTCGTTTTTTTCTTCCTTTTTTCTAGATTACGGAGTTTGACTCACATGCATGCAAGGATTCAACTTTCACTTTCAAGAACCAACCTATGTGTGCTTCATTCTTAATCAAAATTTGAGAAATTGGAGAAATAGGGTGAAGACTTACCTCTTTGAGTGAAGAAGATGATAATAACTCGATAATTTCTGGGCTTGAGTGATTTTGGAAAATCATATTGATGAAGATGGGGCTTTCTCTCTCAAGAACCCTCTCTCCTCTCTCTCTATTTTTGTTCAGAAATTCCTTAAAAATAAAGAGGGGGGTGTGTTTTATTAAACAGGGGGTCGTGTTTTATAATTAGAAAAATAGGAGCCCCGACAAGGAATGTGGTCAGGAATGCGATCACATTCCTGCTATGCGGTCCGCATTCCTATCGGATAGTTGGCCCTCAAATGGGCCAAAATAAGAAATCAACTGCCCAGGTATGCGACCACTATGCGGTCTGCATACATGTTATGCGATCGCATAACCTCCCTCGCAAAACAATGGGGCAAGAATGCGACAACTATGCGGTCCGCATTCCCAAAATGCGATCGCATTCTGGGCCGCATAGTTGTCCTTAATTTGGACAGAAGCCTGATCATGTATGCGACCATTATGCGGTCCGCATACACGTTATGCGATCGCATAGTGCGTCGCATAACAGCACAATTCTGGAAAATTTAATCTTTTAAGTTCTGGGATACTTTCTACTCAAAATGAGTCCGTTTTAAGAATTTCTACAGCTATAACAACATAGGGACCTATTCGGGCATTATTTTAGACATGAAATTTTACGGGTCTTTACAAAAACAAACCAATTAAGTTGGTTTTTTCTCAATTCAGTTTATGTCGATTTTTCGGTTTTTCCGGTTATTTGTCGGTTTTTTCTTAAATATAAGACATACACTACCAAACACATATTCCGGCGATCACATTTTCAACGTAACACTATCAAATCAATTTCCCTTTGAGAAATCTATTATTTACTAAAATATATTGATGATAATTGAATCAAATAGTGATGAATAATTTAATGACTCAATTAAAAATATTTTTTTTAACATGAAATGGAGTCTTACACTTAACAAAAGAAAACTACTAATCAAACTAGAATATAAAGGTAAAGAACTTTACTAAAAGTGCAAACGATTAATACATATATATAGGTGTAACAATAAATCTGAAATTAGTTATTCCTATAGTCGGTTTGGTTCGGTTATTTTTTGATTAAAACCAAAACCAAACCAAATTTGATCGGTTTTTAAAATTCAAAACCAAAACCAAACCAAACCAAAACGTATCGGTTTTTTGGTCGGTTTGGTTTGGTTTTCGGTTTGGTTCGGGTTTTCGGGTTTTTATGAACACCCGTAATCACAGGTATAGTCCCTGTCTGTCTTAGGGATGCATCAGTATTATTTGACCCACGCTCTACATATTCATATGTGTCTTCTTATTTTGCCTCACATTTAGGTATAGCTCGGGATTCTTTGAGTTCCCCTGTTTATGTTTCTACTCCCGAGGGAGATTCTCCCATTGTGGACCGTGTATATCGGTCGTATTTGATTGTTATCAGTGGTTTTGAGACCATAGCTGATTTGTTATTACTCGGTATGGTAGATTTCGATGTTATCTTGGGCATGGACTGGTTGTCTCCCCACTATGCTATTCTTGATTGTCATGCCAGGACCGTTGATAGGCTCTCACCCACACTACTATTAGAGTAGGAAGATGAGGGTCGGTGCAGCTTTTACCTGAAAGGTCGGGATCGAATTCTCAGGGAGTTATGATTTGGAGTGAGTTTCTAAGTGATCTAGTAATGGTTCGTGTTCTTGAGTACACTTTTCATTGTTGTTGGTTTTGTATTATAACTATGATTTATAGTAATAATGATTGCAATTGAACTACTATTATCTTTTTGGGTTGTTTTCTAATTGGATAAAGGCACGACTTCTACCTAGGCGAGTAATTAACGGATTCTAATACCTAAGGCAAAGATGTTATTCGGGGAGTTTATGATATAGCCAAATGCTCCAAAGTTACCCACTCTATACCTCTCGGTAGTTTGAGTGGCTATGCCTAATTGCTTTTCTCAAGGTCAATTGCGTGTCAAATATGCACAAGTAATATGGGCTCAAGTAGGGTTTTACTCTCTCGAGGTTTAACCCGTTAATTGGGACTATCAATTCTCTTGATTTCATCCCAATTCCTTGTTGGGTTGATTTCCTAGACTCAAGTCCTCTTTCTCAAGAAGGACCCAAGTCAACTGAACACCAATTGGTGTTTGCAACCACCAATTTTGACAAGAAAACCACAAATCAACCCAAATATCCATTACCCATAAACATCTAAGCCCTAATTTAGAGAACCCATTACTTACCCACACTAGGATTGAGCCACAACCCTAGCTAATGGATTTAGCTACTCATAATCAATGAAGAAATCACATAAATAGATGAAGCAAAACCCATATGATTGATTTATAAAATAAAATAAGAAGATTCAATGTTGAAATGAAGCTAAAATTGCAACAAAAGATAAAAATAGACTATTCACGAGTTGCCCACTATTGCTGATACCAAGCGTAACCTAAAAAAAGTACAAAAAAAGCTATTTATACCCAGCCAAAAATTTCGGACAAACATACCCCTACGGGGTTACCGCGGACCGTGAAGAATGGACCGCGGTCCGCGATGGACTTCTTGGCCTCATGGATTATGTCTCTGAAACTTCTTGACCGCGGACCGCGTAAAATGAACCGCGGTCTGCGGTGCCCTTAGTCTTCAAAATCGGGTCCTCTGAATCTCACCGCCGCAGACCGCGAAGATTGAACCACGGTCGCGGTGGACTTTAGCCTTCAAAACACCTCTCTGAACTTCACCACCGCAGGCCGCAAAGATTGGACTGCGGCCGCGGTGGACTTGTCCTTGAAATGGCTTCTCTGAACTTTACCACCGTGGACCGCAAAGATTGGACCGCGGCCGCGGTGGTCACTTGAGGTAGCCGTTTTATTGTTCTTGGTACTTGTGCAAGATTCACTCCTTGTTTAAGCAGATGTTTGACTGTTTTTCACCCTTTTTGGCTCAATCCCTGCAACAAGCACAACATGTCAGCTTTTTGGGATATTTTATGTACAAATGTATTCAAAACTTAAGCAGTTTAGAGCATAAAACAAGGCAAAATCCCTAGTCATCAACTATGACGATGGCTATGCCAGGATTACCGAGATTAGAGTGGAGAGGTACCTTAGAGTATGCTCCCCGCATGGTCATTTATTTTCTTAAGGCTCAACTGATAGTTAAGAAAGGGTGTGATGCGTATTTGGCCTATGTGAGAGATGTTAGTGTTGATACCCCTACAGTTGAGTCAGTCCTAGTAGTGAGGGAATTTCCTGATGTTTTTTCAGCTGATCTTCCAGGTATGCCGCCCGATAGAGATATTGATTTCGGCATTGATTTGTTGCCGGGCACTCAGCCCATTCTATCCCTCCCTATCGTATGGCTCCTCCTGAGTTGAAGGAGCAGTTTCATAAGTTGCTTGATAAGGGCTTCATCAGGCTCAGTGTATCACCTTGGGGTGCTCTGGTACTATTTGTGAAGAAAAAGGATGGTTTTATGCGTATGTGTACTGATTATCAGAAGTTGAACAAGGTTACAGTGAAGAACAAGTATCCTTTGCCTCGCATTGATGATTTATTTGACCAGTTACAGGGTGCCAGGGTATTTTCCAATATTGACTTGCATTCTGGCTATCATCACTTGAATATTCGAGAGCCGGATATTACGAAGACTGCCTTCAGGACCAGATATGTCCACTATGAGTTTCTTTTCATGTCATTTGGGCTGACCAATGCCCCAGAAGACTTTATGCATTTGATGCACAATGTGTTCCGGTCTTATTTATTCCTTCGTCATTGTGTTTATTGATGACATCTTGGAAATATTCCGGTCTCAGGAGGATTATGAGCAGCATTTGAGAACTGTGCTTCAGACTTTGAGGGAAAAGAAATTGTATGTAAAATTTTTGAAGTGTGAATTTTGTCTTGATTCAGTGGCATTCTTAGGCCACATGGTGTCTTGTGATGGGATCAAGGTAGATCTGAAGAAGGTGGAGGCGGTGCAGAGTTGGCCTAGACCGTCATTAGCTACTGAGATCCGCAGTTTCCTTGGTTTGGCAGGGTACTATCATCGTCTTGTAGAGGGATTTTCATCTGTTGTAGCACCTATGACCAGACTGACCCAGAAGGGTGATCCGTTCAGGTGGATTGAGGAGTGTGAGGAGAGCTTTCAAAAGCTCAAGATAGTCCAGACTACAGCTCCCGTGTTGGTATTTCCTACGGGTTCAGGGTCTTATACAGTCTATTGTGATGCCTCGAGGATTATCCTTGGAGCATTATTGATGCAGGATGGTAGGGTAATTGCCTACGCGTCCAGACAGTTGAAGGTACATGAGAAGAACTATCTGGTTCATGATCTCGAGTTGGAATCTATTGTTTACGCCCTAAAGATCTGGCGTCATTATTTGTACGGTGTTCCATGTGAGATTTTTACGGATCACCGGAGTTTGCAGCACTTGTTCAAGCAGAAGGACCTTAATTTGAGCCAACGGAGGTGGTTGGAGTTACTAAAGGACTATGACATCACTATATTATACCACCTGGGGAAGGCCAATGTGGTGGCCGACGCCTTGAGTCGCCGGGCTGAGAGTTTGGGGAGTTTGGCATATCTTCCGGCAGTTGAGAGGTCCTTATCTTTGGATGTTCAGTCCTTAGCCAGTCAGTTTTTGAGATTGAATCTTTCAGAGCCTTGCCGGGTATTAGATTGTGTGGTTTCTCGATCTTCTCTTTATGACCGCATCAGAGAGCGCCAGTATGATGATCCCCACCTTCTGGTTCTTCAGGACAGGGTCCGGCGAGGTGATGTCAGGGACGTGACTATAGGTGATGATGGCGTGATGAGGATGCAGGGTCGTATCTATGTGCCCTATGTAGATAGGCTTCGGGAGTTGATTCTGGAGGAGGCCCATAGCTCGCGGTACTCCATTCATCCGGGTGCCGCGAAGATGTACCAGGACCTGAGACAACACTATTGGTGGAGAAGGATGAAGAAGGACATAATTGGATTTGTGGCCAAGTGTCTCAACTGTCAGAAAGTTAAATATGAGCATTAGAGACCAGGAGGGTTGCTTCAGCAGATTGAGCTTCCAGAGTAAAAGTGGGAGCGGATCACCATGGACTTTGTGGTTGGACTTCCTCGGACTTTGAGAAAGTTCGATGCTATTTGGGTGATCGTGGATCGGCTGACCAAGTCAGCCCATTTCATTCCAGTGTTGACTACATACTCCTCCGAGAGGTTGGCTGAGATTTATATCAGGGAGATTGTTCGCCTTCACGGTATTCCAGTATCTTTCATTCCAGACAGAGGTACACAGTTCACTTCATGGTTCTGGAGAGTCGTTTAGTAGGATCTAGGAACCAGGGTAGAGTTGAGCACAACATTTCACCCTCAGGCGGACGGGCAGTCTGAGTGCACGATTCAGATTCTTGAAAATATGCTCTGTGCCTGTGTGATGGAATTTGGAAGGTCATGGGACCAATGCTTGCCACTTGCAGAGTTTGCTTATTATAATAGCTACCAGTCCAGCATTCAGATGGCAGCATATGAGGCTTTGTATGGTAGACGGTTCCGGTCTCCAGTGGGATGGTTTGAGACGGGCGAGGCCTGATTGTTTGGTACAGATTTGGTCCAGGATGCCCTGGACAAGGTGAAGGTGATTTAGGAGAGACTTCGCACAGCTCAGTCCAGGAAGAAGAGTTATGCAGACCGGAAGGTTCGTGACTTAGCCTTTATTGTTGGTGATCGGGTTTTGCTTCGGGAATCGCCTATAAAGGGCGTCATGAGGTTCGGGAAGAAGGGTAAGATGAGTCTGAGATTCATTGGTCCTTTTGAGATATTGCAGCGCGTTGGGGAGGTTGCTTATGAGCTTGCCTTACCTCCCAGCCTAGCAGGAGTTCATCCAGTATTCCACGTCTCTATGATCCGGAAGTATCACGGTGATCTGGCTCATGTATTGGATTTCAGTTCAGTCCAGTTGGACAAGTATTTAACATATGTTTAGGAGCCAGTAACTATATTGGATAGGCAGCTCAGAAAGCTCAGGTCAAAGAATATTGCATCAGTAAAGGTTCAGTGGAGGGGTCAGCCAGTTGAGGAGGCGACTTGGGAGACCGAGCAGGATATGCGCAGCCAGTACCCTCATCTTTTCACAGCTTCAGGTATGTCTTTATACTCATTTGAGGATGAACTAATTTCTTACGAGGGGGAGAATGTAATGACCCGGTCGGTCATTATGAGAGTTAGTGCCCCGATCCCCTAATAAATTATTTCCCAACGTTTGTTTCTGCTTATGGGACTTGTCGGAGTGATTAGTCGTGGATTCCGGAGAGTATTGGGACACATAGTCCCTAAATATGAGTTTAGGAAGGGTCCAGAATGGAATTCCGTAGTTGGAATTGTGTTAAGACAGGTCCAGAATGGAATTCCGTCGACTCTGTTAGCTCCGTTGGGAGATTTCGGGGTTAGGAGCACGTCCGAAATGTATTTTCAAGGTCTGTAGTAGATTTAGTCTTGAATTGGCGAAAGTTAGAATTTCGGCGATTTCGGCTGATAGGTGAAATTTTGATATCGGGCTCAGAATGGGATTCCAGAAGTGGTTGTAGGTCCGTAGTGTCATTTGTGACTTGTGTGTCAAATTTGAGGTCATTCGGACTAGTTTTGGCATGTTTCGGAATCGATTGTAGATTTTGGAAAATTTCTAAGTTCTTAGGCTTGAATCCATGTATAATTCATGATTTTGGTGTTATGTGATGTGGTTTGAAGGCTCAACTAAGTTCGAATGAGGTATTAAGACTGGTTGGTGGGTTTGGTTGAGGTCCCGGGGGCCTCGGGTGTGTTTCGGATGCTCAACGGGACATTTATTTAGACTTGAAGTAATTGCTAGTTTGCTGGTGTGAGTGCAACAGGTTTTTCTTCATCGCGATCGCGTGAGTGAGTCCACAATCACGTAGAACAAATTTGGGGCTAGCTGGGTTAATGAACTGCGATCGCATAGATTAGGACGCGATCGCGTAGGTATTGGCCAGTGTTGAATCGCGAACGCGTGGGCTAGGCCGCGTTCGCATAGAGGAATTAAGGAGGCAAGGATTTTAAGTGTTTCTCTACGCGGTCGCATGAAGCCAACCGCTATCCCGTAGGCCTGAGGGAAGTAAGAACCGCGTTCGTGAACGGCTTCCCGCGTTCGCGTAGAGTTATCTGAGGCGCGTGCAATTTTGCTCTTCGCGATCACGACTGGTTGTCCGCGATCACAGTGAATGAATACCTGGGCAGATTTTAAAAGACCCAATTCGAGGGTTTAAGCCAAAATTCATAATTTGAAATTGGGATCTCGAGAATTGGAGATTTTTGGAGAGATTTTCACTTGGGCGTTTTGGGTAAGTAATTCCTACTCGGTTTTAATTAATTTCCACGAGTCTATGCTTAATTTCATCCTTTAATTTCGAATTTGGGGTGAAAATTTGGGGAAAATTGAGTAAGGTTCTTAGGCCGAGTTTTTGAATTTTGATCGAGATTTTGGTATCCGATTTGAGTAAATTTGGTATGGTTAGACTCGTGAGTGAACGGGTGTTCGGAATTTGAAACTTTTACCCGATTCTGAGACGTGGGCACGGGGGAGTTTTTGGGCGATTTTCCTAATTTCGCGTATTAGCTCGAGTTAAGTAGTTAGATTTATTTCTTAAAGTTATATTTACACTATGCAATTGAATTGAATAGATTTCGGCCATTTGGAGTCGGGTACTCGTTGCAAGAATGTAATTTCGAGTAGAGTTGAGCCGTCGAGGTAAGTGGCTTGCCTAACTCTGTGTTGGGGACTTCCCCTTAGGTCGTTTTTGACATAAATTGTTGTGTGGGCGCCGTGTACGTGAGTTGACGAGTACGTACACGGGCCATTCTTGCAAAAATCCCATTTTTCCTTTGAAAATTATAAATTGTTTTGTTATTCTATTACATTACTTCCATGTGTTTTAACTTCATCTTAGGTTAGGGAAGCATACATATTTGTTTTCATATCAAATTTCCTAATTGACACTCTATGCGCCATGTTTAGTTAGTTTTTCCCTATTTTCCAACCTGTGTTTAGATGAACTGTTAAAATTGATGTTTATCTGTCATTTACTTAGCATTGCATATTTAAATTGGGGACTACAGATGTATTCTGGAAAATCCCCCCAGCACTGCATATTTAAATTGGGGACTACAGACGTATTCTAGGATATCCCTCTGTACTGCATATTTAAATAGGGGACTATGGACATATTTTGAGAGATCCCCCATGTACTGCATATTTAAATTGGGGACTACAGACATATTCTGGGAGATTCCCCCTCCCCCATACTGCATATTTATATCTGGAACTACGGGACGCTATCCTGGGAGATTTCACCTTGTGATACGTAGTGCTGAGCCAATGGCTCCATTTTACTGTTTTATATTAGATTATTCCTTTTAACTATTTACCATAGAAATTATTTCTTTTCCGTACTATTTAAACTTTTTTATTTAGAAGTCCAGTAGAGCCTTAACCTGACCTCGTCACTACTCGACCGAGGTTAGGCTTGGCACTTACTGGGTACCAAATGTGGTGTACTCATGCCCTTTCCTGCACATGTTTTTTTGTGTGCAGATCGTTGCAGCTATCACCAAGATCCTTCGATTCACCTTCCCGTGGCTAGTCGTTGCAGCTATCACCAAGAGACCGTAAGATATTTTTGCCGTGTCCGCAGGATCCTTCGATTCACCTTCCATTCCATCTTATAGAGATATTTATTTGTACATTTCTGGATTTGTGTAGAGCTATAATAGTATAGAAGCCTGTGACTAGGTTGTGACAATACGGGTCTTGGGGTATAATTGTACATGCCGAGCGGTGTTGTTATACTTATTTAGATTTTTCTCCCTTCCTGTCTTAAATTTTTATTGTCTTTAATTCAGTTTTATCCGCAATTTAGGCTTACCTAGTCGTAAAGACTAGGTGCCGTCATGATACCTTTAGGAGGATAAATCGGGTTGTGACACCCAGTGTGAGCACTGCCTAGGGTCCTTGAGACTCCTCCGAACTCTGACACATTGGGGCTGGTCTTCCAATCTTTTATGAACTATTTTTCTAAGTGAGGTTTTGGTGTGAGCATTGCCCGGGGTCCCTAAGGCCTTTGGGAACTTTAACACACTAGAAACCTAATTTTATGTGCCATAGATGGATATTGGATCCCATTATGCTTCAGAGATACTATGTTTGAAGGCCTGGTTCCTTGATTTATATTGGGCCTGCTAAGGCTCCCTATAGTGTAATGGATACTGTTATGTAATTTATTCATTTTGGGCTGTAATAATCTCTGTGATAAACAGATTTGGGGCTTATTAGTAAAAGCTGGGGGGAGGGGGGGTTTCTATATCTTTGTTAAAACTCAGGTAGAAATCCTGCCTATAGGTTTATTGTGTTGATTTATTATGTGAATGCTATTACTCGTTTAGAGATCCTGCCTATATTATTTTTCTGATTGTTTATGACTCTGCATTTTCACATTTTTGGCATACTAGAGACACTGCATATAGGTCTTCTCTTAATTCTGCATTAAAAGTCCATTTTCATAGGATCTACACATATCTCCAATCTCAATGTGCATTAGTGATCATGTATATAGGATCCTATTTGTGTGAATTAATAAACTTTCCTAACGATTTGCTTAAAAATTCTGCCCACATGTGATTAATAAATATCATGCCTATAGGAATAAAAGGAATCAACTTCAAAACCTAGAAATCATTTCTATAAGATTTAAACTAATAGATATCATTCCTATAGTGTGAAATCAGTTTGTGAACTTTATAACCATGGTTATAGAGGTTTAAATCAAGTCAACACTTAGAGATCATGGCTATAGGAGTTAAATCAACTCTGCAAATTAGAAAGCATGCCATAGGATCAAAAAGGGATCAAACATATTTTTATGAGTTAAAATCAGTAATCACTTTGAAACCATGTTATAGGTCTATAATTAACAATTGTAGATATCATGCCTATAGGTTCTGCTAATCAGTTCTGAGTTTGACCTACACAAATCTTTAGGGTTACTAATAATTCTGAGCCTAAAATTGTAACATCTTGCTGCCTGAAAGTGCCCAGATTCAAGGCTTAATAAAATCATTAGGCAAATTTATAGGTCCCGATGCTCGCCTTAAACAAACTGCTTCTTTACATTCTGTTTTTGCTCATCTAGATATCCTGCCTATAGGATTCTAAAATCAATAAAGTTTGCTTATTCAATTGCGTGCATTTGTTGTCTACTTGTGGAGATCAATATGATCCCTTATTTTCTACTTACAGGATAGTCCTATCTGAATTTTTGTTTCTCGCTTAGATTTTCTAATTTTAAGCAACATAGGTCAGTCTAGAACCACCCTAAATAGAGGTCCTAAATACCTCCAGGACCATAGGTAAAGGACAGGTAGTGCACGCATAATGAACGAGTTAGAAGCTATTAGAACGCTTAAGTAACAACTGAAAGATAGTAATTGGGTAGTAACGGATATGATGGACCGTGCACTGATACTACGAGTAGCACTCCAACTTGGGGAAGTTACAAAGTATTGCATGAAATGATCCTATAGGCTAAAACCCTAGGATCCCTTTATCCTGTTTAAAGTAATTTGTATTTGCCCAAAATTGTTTTATTTTTCTTTAAGACTAATTCACTTAATTAAAGTTCGGCCAGGACCCACCTTTGTGGGCCTCAAAGGGTGCCTAACACCTTCCCCTCAAGGTAATTTCGAGCCTTTACCCGATTTCTGGTAATGCAAACTAGTTTCATGAGTTAACTGCTCTAGGTGCCCTAACGCACCTTAATCTGTTCGGTCGTGACTCTTCAAATCCCTTACCCCATCCCAAAAGGAAGGGAGTTGTCTCAGAAATGTCGAAACCTTATTTCGCGAGGAAAAGGGGTCGCGACAGCATGGCGACTCTACTGGGGATTATCCTTAGGCTCTTACCATAACGAACTTGATTTTTGTGAATTAGTCTCTAAGCATGGTTTATTCTGTTAATACTTGCACACCATTTCCCTTTCCCACTTCATGTGAATTTATTTGCCTATTTTTAAGCATTTATGATTTCTCATATTCTTTACTATGGAAATTGATTTGTCTTTTTATTTTCTTTCTTAAACGCCTTTTCAATTCTTAAATACTGCATTTATCATTTTTTTAACGTGCAAATACATGCCAACGTGCTATTTTCTGTTGCATAAATCATGCTCAACGTCATATTCCACTCGTGCGTAATTAATACCATAGCAACGCTTGATGAGTGTTTGCGCTCTTCCTATATATCATCCCTTTGAATTCGGAAAGGCTTATTTGCGGTAAAACTAGTCGATCAGCGGTGCATTCGACGGTTTCGTGCCTTTCCCCTTCAAGTTGTCCGCTTGAGGGTACCAGTCTAGACCTATATAGGAACCTTACTCTGATTAATTATACATGCATCATGGTCAAACTTAGTCAGGGTTAATATGTTGTCCACATAATAACCCTTTAATAAAAGCCTTGTCCAAAGGTCCACCGGGGTTTCCATAATCCCAACGGACGCAACCACGATCTGTGCATTAATTTGGAGAAATAAGTGCCAATATGCTAATCATTGACGTATAAATAGTCGAATATGGAGGGGGGGAAAGGCCTAACCTTAATTGTTTTGCAGAAAATAAGGCACGAAGTCCCCAGGTTCGTCATGGTCTGTAGGATACCACCATTGTTGCTGGATTGGTGGGAAGATCTTTCATCAAGTGACAAAAAGCATGTGAAAAAGGTCTTGGGAAATTTGCCTTCTTTATAGGACATCCAACCGAACAATATGTTGATCGAAGCTGCCACTATGTTCTGGAATGGAGAAAGGTCCGTGTTCCGCTTTGGCAACATAGAAATGACCCCTCTCTTGGAAGAAATTGGGGGATTCGCTGGACTACCTTGGGACAGTCCCGGTTTATTGTTGCCGAAAAACCGTACCGCTAGGGGGTTTCTAAAAATGATGGGTTTGAAAAAGAACGACGATTTGGAGTGCCTGAAGAATTCCTACATACCCTTTGACTACCTCTATGAACGATATGGTCATAGAAAATCCTATCGTATCTTCCATGATGAATTCTCTATCACTTCCTTGGGTTGTATCCACCGCAGGGTTTTTGTGCTCATCATCTGCTTCCTGGGTATGATAGTTTTTCCAATTCAAGGGGATAGAATTCACACCAGACTGGCCATGGTAACTAAAACCTTAATGGAGGGTATCGAGGCGAAAACATATACTATTGTCCCTATGATTATAGCAGACATATATCGGTCCTTAGGCCGCTGTGAGAAGGGGTTCAAACACTTAGAGTGTTGTAATCTGCTGCTACAGGTTTGGTTGTTAGAGCATCTCGAGAGAGGTCAATACCGTCAAGAGCTTCCACGAAGACCGTGGAGGGATCACATAACTTTCCATCACCCTAAGAGAATGACCTATATCCCAGACAGGTTTTCTCAACCATAGAATGCTACAGAATGGGTACAGTTCTTCGACAATTTGACTAAGGATCATGTTCAATGGATGTTCGAATGGTTCCCTACTGACGAGTTCATCATCATATCTAGGGATGCTCCGCAATTGGTGTTGATCGGGTTAAGGGGCATATACCTTTATGTTCCCATCAGGGTTATGAGACAAGAAGGTAGGAAACAAGTCATACCACGAGTTTCTAAAATGAGTCACTACAGGGTAGATTTTTAGGATGACGACATCCCATACAAATGTGAAGCTCAGCATATGTGGCACTCAAAGATCATTTTAGAAAAGGACACCATCGAACCAGATCGATATCACGCAGGACATGTGCGCTTCTACCCATCATGGTTGGAAGATAGCATAGCAGGAATAGTTGAGTTGGGGACCGGTCGAGGAAACAGGGTTATAGACGAAGTTGCTGAAGCCCGAGTGAAATACAACAAACTGTGCAAAAGAGTTCATGAGTCCGAGGCCGAGCATCTGGAGCAACACAAGACTGATATGGAACTGATCGATGAATGGAGGGAAATGGCTATCAAGTCCAATGAAAGATTGGAATATCTGAAGCAGGGTCTGATGGAGCTAGAAGAGAAGACAAGGAAAAGAGTCGTCGACTGCCAGAATGTTGAGGGAAGCGAAAGAGGACATCTAGCAAGGCTATACCTGTTGCTGGGCATGCGCGACCTGGGGAACCTGATCGATGGATCCAAGAGAATCAAGCCTGGAGAAGGTCCCTCTAGGACCAAGTAGATTAGGTTTATTTTCTTTTCAAATGTAATAAGGCCAAGTGCCATTAGCGACTTATCTTATTTAACGTCATTTTAGATTCATCTATTTTTACATTAATGAAATGAGGCAATTATTGGCACTGAAATTCTCCAAATCAACTTGTCGCTAGTCCTACCTCGGGCACAACGAGGTTCCCAAATTAGGACGCAAATTTACTTCCCGCACTATGTGTTTAAATACTGCAAATATTTTTTTGAATTCTTACTAACTTGGTACCTTTTTGTTTTTTCTTTCTTTTTGATTATTCCCATTCCCCAAGGTTGGTTCACGCATACTGTCATCATCAGATTATCATACCAGATCCAGAGTCCTTCCACCTTCTCCTCCTCCAAGTATACCAAAAGTCAAAGGGAAAGTTAAAATGGATGATATGAACGTCATCAGAAAAGACAACACTGCACATGTTGAGAATGTGGAAACTTCCAATGGTCAGGTCACTCAGGCCCCAAATGATTTGGTTTACAGAACTACAAGGTGAGCTTGAGCATGTCCGTAACTTGGAAAATATCTCCCTCATACTGAATGTCCCAGATATCAACCACCCAAAACATGTCACCACCTCAGAACACACCCAACAAACGCCCGCAGAATCCTCCCGCACCTCACCAGCATACAACCCCTACTCAATACCCACAAACCACCTATCACACTTCTCAAAACACTCCACATCCTATCCCCGAACCCCAAAACTCAACCAATGATCATCACTATAGCCAAACTCCTGGCATTCATCAAAACAACCCTATATACGTGGAAACCTTACCTTACTCCATTCAACCAATCTCATATACACCTGAATCAGCCAAGAAGGACCTGCTCATCAAGAACATGGCTGAGGAGTTCAAGAAACTAACAAATCGAGTTCAGGGTGTTGAAGGAGTTAAAGGGATCGAGGGTCTAAATGACGAAGATTTGTGCATACAGCCAGATGTGGAACTGCCGGAAGGTTACAAACCTCCCAAGTTTGAAATGTTTGATGGAACATGTGACCCCAAGGTTCATCTAAGAACTTACTGTGACAAGCTCGTGGGGTTGGAAAAGACGAAAAGATTCGCATGAAGCTGTTCATGAGAAGCCTTACTAGAGATGCCATGTCTTGGTACATAAGCCAGAATCCCAAGAATTGGGCTAATTGGGTGAGCATGGTGTCAGATTTCATGGACAGGTTCAGATTCAACACAGAGAATGCACCAAATGTTTTCTATATCAAGAACCTCAAGAAGAAGCTGACTGAAACTTTCCGCGAGTATGCTACTCGATGGAGGTCAGAAGCAGTGAAGGTCAGGTCGGCGTTAAATATGGAACATATGAACAAGTTCTTTGTCAGGGCACAGGATCCACGATATTACGAAAGGCTAATGGTCATTGATAATCATAAGTTCTCCGATATCATCAAGCTCGAAGAAAGGATCGAGAAAGATATTAAAAGTGGAATGGTGACAAATTTTGAGGCACTGCAGGCCACGAACAAAGCACAACAGTCAGGTGGCATATCGAAAACGAAAGAAGTGGGAACAATAATGGTTGCCCAAGGTCCGAAAACTCCATTTGTATACCAAACACCTCATCCCGTATACCAACCTTCACCTCCTAGATATTACCAACTAGCTACTGCCTGCCACACCTACAATACCTAACCATCCTATTATCAGTCACCTCTAACTCGTCCAAACTACCAAAAACCCAGGCCCAATTTTGACCGCAAACCACCCAGACAGTACACCGCCATTGCTGAACCTATTGACTAGTTGTACGAAAGGTTGAAAGTTGCTGGATATGTCACCCTTATTCCCGTTGTGGCAATGGAAAATTCATCTCAATGGATCAATCCAAACATGACTTGTGCATACCATTCTGGTATGAAAGGACACACTATTGATGAGTGTCGCACCTTGAAAGACAAGATCCAGACACTGATTGATAATAAGGTCATACATGCAAAAGAAACTGCACCTAACGTCCTCAACAATCCCCTCCCAGATCATAGGGGTGAAAGGGTCAATGTAATAGAAACTGATGAAGAATGGGATCCAGGGGATCAATTAGGCTTATTCGGGAAGACGATGATCCTAAGAAACAAGCAGTCACACTCAACCCCATCGTGGTGCAAGTAAAGTCGCCAATTGAAGTCGAAGTAGCCACATCGGTTCCTTTTGAAGTAGAAGTAACACCACGTGCAGCTACACCCACTCCATTTGAAGTGGAGGTGGACACACATTTCACTGTAACAATGGCATCCACACCACCCTTCAGTTCCAATATTGTACCTTGGGATTATGTGGCCGATGCTTAAAGAAAAGGAAAGGCGGAGATGGAAGAGTCCGGCGCTGCACAAGGAATGACCAGAACAGGAAGGGTTTATACACCTGAACATTTGGGAGAAATCAGTAAGCAAGCTTCCAGCAAAACGCTTGTTATTGAGACTGGTCCAGATGACCTCTGGAGGAAAGTGCAGGCAAGGAAGTACTATGTTATTGATCATCTAAACAAGACTCCCGCCCAGATATCCATCCTATCATTGTTGCAAAATTCTGAGGCACACAGGAATGCTATGATGAAGATGTTGAACAAAGTGTATGTGCCCCACAATATCACTAGCAGAGAAATGGCCAACATGGTGGGGCAGGTGCTAGAAAGCCACAAGATCACTTTCCATAAGGATGAGCTGCCACCTGAAGGGTTAATTCACAATAGGGCACTACACATCACAGTGCAATATGAATATAAGTTTATTGCTAGAGTTTTGATAGATGGAGGATCCAGCCTCAATATTTGCCCATTGACAACGCTGAAGCGGTTGGGCAAAGGCCTACATGAGATACGAGCAGGGACTACAAACATGAAAGCATTCGATGGGTCTCAAAGGGCTACCATTGGAGAAACTAATCTCTGCTTGCAGATGGATCCTACCTGGTTTGATGTTGAATTTCATGTGCTGGACATATACGCCTCCTACAATCTGTTGTTGGGAGGACCTTGGATACATGCCGCTGGGGCTGTAGCATCTACTTTGCACCAGGCTGTGAAGTTTGAATGGAACCATCAAGAAGTGATCATCCATGGAGATGGGAGAAACCCTATTTACACCAGTCAGACTGTTCCGGTGGTAGAAAATAGAAGGAAGTTAGGTGGAGAAACCTACCATCGTATCGAGCGTGTTAACGCAATCGAAAAGGATAAGTGGTGGAGTAAGATAGAAAGCATATTGGCATGGCAAGGGTACGAACCTGGCAGGGGGCTCGGTAAAAACCTTCAGGGTATCTCCAAGCCAATACAACTGAAGCGCC
Source organism: Nicotiana undulata (assembly GCA_005239495.1). NCBI lineage: Eukaryota > Viridiplantae > Streptophyta > Magnoliopsida > Solanales > Solanaceae > Nicotiana > Nicotiana undulata. The sequence continues at coordinate 83,390 of ML260901.1, read as the reverse complement.
ATGGCACAACCTTTGGGATGGGGTATCAGTACACCTGACAGGAATACGATGATTGGTCACCACCATGGTGTGGTCCATACTACCCTCTTGAGAAATCCGTGCCGCACTTAAGTCAGACCTTCCATCAGGCCAACATCATATGGGGATCAGAGAAAGAAGAAGCATTGGCAACATTGAGGAATTTGTTCTTGGAAGATGATGATATGGACTGTTGTGTGATCGTCGAGGAGGAGAAGGAGGAAGGCCCTACTATCCAGACTGTGGAGAGAGGAGCATTCCTCAAAAACTGGATTGTTCGACCATCGAGGTCCCGGGGTAGCAAGGCTGAATAACATTGTTTACTTTTTCTGAAAAATGATTTCCACTTTTGCATTTTCTTTTGTTTTAAATAATATTTTCAATGTTCCAAAAACGTTATTTTGAGTTATTGAAAATCATTTTGTTTGATGCTATAAATGGCTTGATGTTTTATTACTACTACTTTTCTTTCATATTTTTATCCCTGCAGCATTACTATTTCCTATCTTGATGAACCAACAAATGTAACATGTAATGAGACAACGCAATAAAAGGACAGTGATTCAGAAGAAATAGAAGAAGAGGATGTAACACCTGAAGAGATCGTCAGAGAAGTAGAGAATTTTGAGAACAAGCCCAAGTCCAACCTGGACAAGACTGAGATAGTCAACTTAGGGGATTCTGAAACAGTTACATCCCGTAAGTTTAACAACCTTGATACCGTTAGATACATTATGATATGGTATTTTGAGTGGAACATACTTGTAAAAAAAAAGGTTTGAAAAATATGATTTTATATAGTTATTAATATTACTACTCTCGAATATGCTTTAAATTGTACACATAATATAAGAAAGTTTATGATATTTTCTTTATTGTAAAGATATGAACTATTTTTTTCATAAGAAAAGAAGATTATCTTTTTACCATTTTAAGAATTAAGCGTAAAAAAATTTTGTACTCTTTATATGAGATTAGGAAAATTAGAAGTGAGAATATATATATATATATATATATATGTATATATTTACGTGGATGTTTTAATAAAAATAATAGTGTATGTATTTATTTTATGTGGTACCATATTATCATGATAGCGGAGCATTACCTAATTAACTAATAAGTTGGATAAAGATTTAAAACCCCATCCCACCCCCACGTGGCAGCAAGATATTAACCAAACAAATAACTCCATTGTTGATTAGGTGGCTATCTAAAGTAAGTTTCCCTGCAAATTGTTTCCCTACTTTTCCTTGTATATAGAAGAACAAGTTACGAATCTAGCAACAAACACTGTACCTATATAGTTGATTCATAAGGATGCTGAAATGTTTGATTTATAATCTATTTATCATATCTTGATTGACAATAGGATGCCTCGGCCATCTGGTTTTCTTCATGTTTCTTGTCAGATTGTTTCAAGTGAACTTCACACATAAATCAAACTTTAGGAGTTCACTAACTATTATTGCTTAATTCTTGAGAAATAGTGGATCTCGCTCTGCATCATGTCTTCCTCAAATAAAATTATCTTCGGAGTTCTTCCTAGTGCAGTAAACAAGTAACAAAGTTTGTCATTTATCAATAGAAAAAAACTTTTCTATAAACGTTGATGTTCAGGTTGTCCTTTGCGGCATAAGGGTTAGTGATTAGAACTATTTTGTGGACAAACATGTATCTGAATTTATGTCATGTTGAGTAGCAAAACAATTGGAGAAAAATAAGTGCCAATGATCGAAGCTGTTCAATCTAGATGAGGATTTGAAACCGGTATATACTTGGCCACTTGGTTTCTATAAGAGGTGTTTCTGAAACACGTGATGGATAAGTTACTTGCTCAGGTATGTTAAGGCTATCCCTTCTTTCTTTTGGCATGATCCAAGTAACGAGACGTAAACGTAATGTTATTCCATAAAATTTTCTACTCTTAGCAGTTAAGGATGTCTATGTTATTCATTCTGGTAAAGTGGTGTTCAATCATGTCTAAGTATTTATCTAGTTCTCTATTGAGGTATTTGATAAAGATGTTAATGTTTATAATATAGTGATACATGCATCTTCATGCATTTACCACCGGGCTACGGCCAGTCGGCCAGTCATGTATTTACCACCGTGCTACGGCCGGTCGGGCAGTCATGTATTTACCACCGTGCTACGGTCGGTCGGGCAGTTACCACCAGTTGGGCAGTTATGTATCATTATTTACCACTGGATGGGATGTCATGCATATTCCTTTACCACCGAGCTACGACCGGTTGGGCAGTTACATATTTACCATCGAGCTACGGCCGGTTGGTCAGTTACATATTTACCACCGAGCTACGGCCGGTCGGGCAGTCATACATTTACCACCGTGCTACGGCCGGTTGGGCAGTTACCACTGATCAGTTGGGAAGTCATGCATCATACGATATGGATAATAGAAATAGTCTCAAAGAGAAGCATTATATATGTAGTTATGATAAGTATGCATATACGGTGGCACTTCAGAGATTCAGGTTGATTCTTATATGTCTTTAATTAATTTTGACTTGTTATTATATTTCAGTTCTGTCTTACATACTCAGTACATTATCGTATTGTCGTCCTTTTGTTGGGGTCGCTGCGTTTCATGCCCGCAGGTATAGACAATCATTTTGACGATCCCTCATAGTAGACGAGATTGGCATTCAGCTAAGGATCGGTAAGACTCCATCTCATTCGAAGTGCAGCCGAGTCTATGAGTCATCGTGTCAGAGTCTTGCTACAGACTTATGGGTAGGCCGATACCCTGTCCCATTTGATGACAAACATTCTTAGAGGCTTTGTAGACAGAGGTTTATTATGTATAGTATGTCAGAGGACTTGAGGGCCCATATGTATTCATGTTTTATGAACGATGGTTCATTGATATATCATTTGCCCACTTATACGAGTAGTGGCCATGTTGTCCCATGATAGTTACAAAACGAATGAATGAGTTACAGAATGGTTCGCTTGAGCCAGTGCAGCACCGGATGCCAGCCACGCCTCCCCAGGTTCGGGGCGTGACAAAGTGGTATCAGAGCAGGTCGTGTCCAAGGGAAGTCTACAAAGCCGTGCCTAGTAGAGTCTCACTTATGGGTGTGTTGCGCGCCACATTTATAATTGAGAGGTTATTGGGCATTTAGGAAATGTTACCCTTATTTTGTTTCCAGATCGTGCCATAGATCTAAGTCGTAAGAAATCAGTATAAAGTTTCTACCGAATTTTGTATGCACTAAAGGTGCTATCACAATAGAGCTTTTAAGGCCTAGATGTAATTTCTACTATGTTAAAGGGAGGTTATGAAAGCAAAAGAAGATACGACGCGAGATTGAAAGGTAAGTAAGTTAAAGGTGAAGACAATATGAGATACTCAAGTACAAAAGGTTGTGAATATTCGAGACTTCATATATAGTTTGGGTTTTGGTTTACAGAGGAGACCCTAGTAAGAATTCTGTAAATCTGTAATAGTTAACATTCGAGGACGAATGTTCTAAGAGGGGAGGATGTTACACCCGTAAGTTTAACAACCTTGATACCGTTAGATACATTATGACATGGTATTTTGAGTGGAACATACTTGTAAAAAAAAGGTTTGAAAAATATGATTTTATATAGTTATTAATATTACTACTCTCGAATATGCTTTAAATTATACACATAATATAAGGAAGTTTATGAGATTTTCTTTATTGTAAAGATATGAAGTTTTTTTTTCATAAGAAAAGAAGATTATCTTTTTACCATTTTAAGAATTAAGCGTACGAAAATTTGTACTCTTTATATGAGATTAGGAAAATTAGAAGTGAGAAAAAAAAAAAAAAAAAAAAAAAAAATATATATATATATATATATATATATATATATTTACGTGGATGTTCTAACAAAAATAATAATGTATGTATTTATTTTATGTGGTACCATATTACCATGATAGTAGGATGTATAAAGTGAATAAACAATAAGTAGAATTTTAAGTAATTTGAAGCAATTCTTAATTATGCGGGAAATTGATTAATTACCAGGTAACGGAGCATTACCTAATTAATAATAAGTTGGATAAAGATTTAAAACCCCATCCCACCCCCAGGTGGCAGCAAGATATTAACCGAAAAAATAACTCCATTGTTGATTAGGTGGCTATCTAAAGTAAGTTTCCCTGCAAATTGTTTCTCTGCTTTTCCTTGTATATAGAAGAACAAGTTACGAATCTAGCAACAGACACTGTACCTATATAGTTGATTCATAAGGATGCTGAAATGTTTGATTTATAATCTATTTATCATATCTTGATTGACAATAGGATACCTCGGCCATCTGGTTTTCTTCATGTCTCTTGTCAGTTTGTTTCAAGTGAACTTCACGCATAAATCAAACTTCATGAGTTCACTAACTCTTATTGCTTAATTCTTGAGAAATAGTGGATCTCGCTCTGCATCATGTATGAGTCCACAAATAAACTGATCTTTGGAGTTCTTCCTAGTGCAGTAAACAAGTAACAAAGTTTGTCATTTATCAATACAAAAAAAAAACTTTTCTAGAAACGTTGATGTTGATGTTGAGGTTGTCCTTTGCGGCATAAGGGTTAGTGATTAGAACTATTTTGTGGACAAACATGTATCTGAATTTATGTCATGTTGAGTAGCAAAAAAATTGGAGAAAAATAAGTGCCAATGATCGAAGCTATTCAATCTAGATGAGGATTTGAAACCGGTATATACTTGGCCACTTGGTTTCTATAAGAGGTGTTTCTGAAACACGTGATGGATAAGTTACTTTCTCAGGTATGTTAAGGCTATTCGTTCTTTCTTTTGGCATGATCCAAGTAACGAGACGTAAACGTAATGTTATTCCATAAGTTTTTCTACTCTTAGCAGTTAAGGATGTCTATGTTATTCATTCTGGTAAGTGATGTTCAAGCATGTCTAAGCATGTATCTAGTTCTCTATTGAGGTATTTGATAAAGATGTTAATGTTTATAATAATAGTGATACATGCATCTTCATGCATTTACCACCGGGCTATGGCCGGTTGGGAAGTCATGCATTTACAACTGTGCTACGGTCGGTCGGGTAGTTACCACCGCTTGGGCAGTTATGTATCATTATTTACCACCGGTGGGAAGTCATACATATTCCTTTACTACCGAGCTAAGGCCGGTTGGTCAGTTACATATTTACCACCAAGCAATGTCTGGTTGGGCAGTTACATATTTACCACCGAGCTACGGCCGGTCGGGCAGTCATACATTTACCACTGTGCTACGGCCGGTCGGGAAGTTACCACTGATTAGTTGGGAAGTAATGCATCATACGATATGGATAATAGAAATAGTCTCAAATAGAAGCATTATATATGTAATTATGATAAGTATGCATATACGGTGGCACTTTAGAGATTCAGGTTGATTCTTATATGTCTTTAATTAATGTTGACTTATTATTATGTTTCAGTTCTGCCTTACATACTCAGTACATTATTCGTACTGTCGTCCTTTTGTTGGGGACGCTGCATTTCATGCCCGCAGGTATAGACAATCAGTTTGAGGATCCCTCATAGTAGAGGAGATTGGCATTCAGCGAAGGATCGTTAAGACTCCATCTCATTCGGAGTGCAGCCGAGTCTATGAGTCATCATGTCAGAGTTTTGCTACATACTTATGGGTAGGCCGGTACCCTGTCCCATTTGATGTCAAACATTCTTAAAGGCTTTGTAGACAAAGGTTTATTATGTACAGTATGTCAGAGGCCTTCACGGCCCATATGTATTTATGTTTTGTGAACGATGGTTCATTGATATAACATTTGCCCACTTATATGAGTTGTGGCCATGTTGGACCATGATAGTTACAAAAGGAATGAATGAGTTACATAGTGGTTCACTCGAGCCAGTGCGGCACCAGGTGCCAGCCACGCCTCCCCATGTTCGGGGCGTGTCAGAAACCTTCAAGGAAACCCGCATAAGCATTCATTTGTCACCGTCAGAGAAAGAAGAATACACTCGGTTCTTGAAAGAATACGAGGACATTTTCGCATGGTTATACGAAGGTATGACCGGATTGAGCACTTCCATAGTGGCCCACAATTTGCCCACGAACCCAATGTGTCCACCGGTAAAATAGAAACTCAAAAAATTCAAGCCAAATATGAGCCTGAAAATCAAGGAGGAAGTTACTAAGCAGATCAAAGCCAAGGTCCTCATGGTAGTTGAATATCCAACCTGGTTAGCCAACATTGTGCATGTTCCAAAGAAGGATGGGAAATTCAGAGTCTGTGTTGATTATCGGGATCTCAACAGAGCAAGCCCAAAGGTTGATTTCCCGCTGACAAATATACACATTCTGATCGATAATTGTGACAAGCATGAAATCCAGTCCTTTGTAGATTGATTCGTAGGTTACCATCAGATCTAGATGGATGAATAAGACACCGAGAAAACAGCCTTCGTTACACCATGGGGAGTGTACTACTACAAAATGATGTCATTCGGTCTAAAGAATGTTGGGGCCACCTACATGAGGGCCATGACAACTATTTTTCATGACATGATACATAAAGAGATAGAGTTATATGTGGATGATGTCATCATTAAATCCAAGAAGGCCACAGATCACATAGCAGACTTAAGGAAATTCTTCGACCGACTGTGAAAGTACAACCTGAAGCTAAACCCCGCAAAGTGTGCATTCGGGGTTCCTGCCGGAAGCTGTTAATATTCATCGTCAGTCGCCGGGGAATAGAGTTGGACCCATCAAAGGTCAAAGCCATCCAAGAATTACCACCACCAAAAAGCAAGAAAGATGTGATGAGTTTACTGGGATGCCTCAACTACATCAGTCGTTTCATAGCACAATCCACAGTGATATGTGAGCCGATTTTCAAGATGCTGAAGAAGGACGATGCAACCAGTTGGACCGAGGATTGTCAAAAGGCTTTTGACAAAATCAAGGAATACTTGTCCACACCACCAGTCTTAGTCCCGCCTGAGCCGGGTAGACTATTGCTACTCTACCTTGCAGTGTTAGATGGAGCTTTGGTTTGCGTTCTGGGACAACATGACGAGACAGGGAGAAAGGAACATGCCATCTATTACTTGAGTAAGAAATTCACTCCTTATGAAGCACGGTACTCTCTGCTAGAACGCACTTGCGGCGCACTAACCTGGATAGCTCAGAAGCTAAGGCAATACTTCTGTGTTTATACGACGTATCTCATATCGAGGGTGGATCCCCTGAAGTACTTCTTTCAGAAGCCCATGCCTACTGGGAAGCTAGCAAAATGGAAAATCTTGCTGAGTGAATTCAACATCATCTATGTAACTCAAAAGGCAGTCAAAGGACAAGCATTGGCAGGCCACCTTGCTGAAAACCCTGTAGGAGGAGAATACGAACCCCTGAAAATGTATTTTCCCGATGAAGAGGTATCCTTCGTGGGAGAAGACATTGCTGAAGCCTATGACGGTTGGAAGATGTTTTTAGACGGAGCTGCGAATTTCAAGGGAGTAGGTATCAGAGTCGTCTTGGTATCGGAAACTGGTCAACATTATCCGGTGTCTGCAAAACTCAGAATCCTTTGCACTAAATACATGGTGGAATATGAAGCTTGCATATTAGGGCTCAACCTGGCTGTTGATATGCACATTCAGGAACTGCTGGTGATCGGTGATTCAGATCTACTTGTGCACCAGGTACAAGGAGAGTGGGCTACCAAGAATTCCAAGATACTACCAGGATTCAAAACGAGTTTGATGACGCATAGGCCACCTTGTCATCAATGATACAGCATCCAGACAAGAACTTCATTGATCTCGTTCCAGTAAGGATCCATAATCAGCTGACATATTGTGCTCACGTTGAAGAAGAAACGGACAGAAAACCATGGTTCCACGACATCAAAGAGTATTTGGAAAAAGGAGAATACCCGGAGCATGCAAACCATACTCAGAAACGCACACCTCGGAGGTAGTCCAATCACTTCTTCCAAAGCGGAGGAACCCTATACAGAAGAACTCCTGATCTGAGACTGTTAAGGTGTGTTGACGCAAAAGAGGCTTCTAAATTGCTCGAGGAGATACATGCCGGAACCTGCAGCCCACACATGAATTGCTTTGTCTTGGCCAAGAATATACTCAGGGCCGGCTACTTCTGGATGACCATGGAAACAGACTACATCCGGTATGTTCAGAAAATGTCAGATACATGCAGACATGATACGAGTGTTGACGAACGAGCTTAATGCAACAAGCTCACCTTGGCCCTTTTCTGCCTAGGGAATGGATGTCATTGGTCTGATCGAGCCCACTTCCTCAAATGGGCACCGGTGCATTTTAATGGCCATCAATTACTTCACTAAATGGGTTGAAGCTGCATTATACAAAGATGTGACCAAGAAGGTCGTTGCGGATTTTGTCCGCGACCGAATCGTTTGTCGATTTGGAGTTCCTAAATCCATCATCACTGATAATTCCGCCAATCTCAATAGTGATCTGATGAAATCCATGTGCGAAACTTTCAAAATCCAGCACAAGAATTCCACAGCATACATGCCTCAAATGAATAGAGCCGTGGAAGACGCCAACAAAAACATCAAGAAGATACTAAGGAAAATGGTAGAGAATCACAAACAATGGCACGAGAAACTACCATTCGCCTTACTGGGGTACCGTACCATAGTCCGCACATAAACCGGCGCAACCCCCTACCTGCTAGTTTATGGTACTGAAGTTGTCATTCCCGCCGAGGTGGAACTTCCTTCCTTGAGAATTATACAAGAAGCCGAACTCAGCGACACAGAATGGATAAGGAGCAGCTATGAGCAACTAGCCCTCATAGATGAAAAGAGGATGAATGTAGTATGTCATGGTCATCTTTATCAGAACAGAATGTCCAAAGCCTTCAACAAAAGAGTCAAGTCAAGACAGTTCGCATCGGGGAAGCTGGCGCTGAAAAAGATCTTTCTGCATCAAGATGAAGCCAAAGGGAAATTCTCTCCCAACTGGAAAGGTCCTTACATGGTTCACAGAGTACTAACAGGAGGATCGCTCATACTCGCAGATATGGACGGGGAAATTTGGCCAAAGCCAATCAACTCAGACGCAGTCAAAAGATATTATGTGTAAAATTATCTTATGCTTCTCTATATGATGTAAATTGAACTACGCTCGACCTGATTCCCGTTTAAGAGGGGATACGTAGGAAGCCATGTGGGTTCGGTCACAATTCAATAAGATTTCTATTTCCCCCACAATTAGAAACTGGGGAAGAATTTTGAGGAGGACCCTCAAAATTTTGAAGCAAGTTCAGCCAACCGCAGCATATGGGGTCGTCAGAAAGGTCATCTAGTTAACTGGGGCAGAATTTTCAACGGACCCTCAAAATTCTACGGCACAAGAAGTCGCAATGTCTCTAGATATGTCACAGTTATTGGTTCATCTGACTAATTTCCAAACTATATACTACTATGTCTTTGAAAATTATGCATGCATGCTTTTGAAAAAGAAACTTTGCTTTAGCAAATGCTACCCTAATAGCCTGAACATGATTTTTTGACAGAGCGGAGCAAATAGGACAAGCAATGGCACGAACCAACCTCCCCCTCAAAACTCACAAATTTTTTCTTTGGATGCAGGTCTATATCATCATGATAAACACCGTCGCAACGACATAGTCGCTACGCATAAAACACATCGTCAGCTAAGAATACTTCACTCTTGCTTTTCACTTTGCATGGGACTAAGCATTGTCCCAAACTTTGCATGAGACTAAGCCCTATCTCAAAACACCTGCATGAGGCTAAGCACTGCCTTCTCTTTGCATGGGACTAAGGATTGTCCCGAATCTTTCCTGAGGCTAAGCTCTGCTTCCCTATTTGCAGAAGGCTAAGCACTGCCTTCTCTTTGCATGGGACTAAGCATTGTCCCGAATCATGCATGAGGCTAAGCACTGCCTCCATATTTGCATAAGGCTAAGCACTACCTTCTCTTTGCATGAGACTAAGCACTGTCCCGAATCTTGCATAAGGCTAAGACCTGCCTCCCTATTTGCATAAGGCTAAGAACTGCCTTCTCTTTGCATGGGACTAATAACTGTCCCGAATCTTGCATAAGGATAAGCCATGCCTCCCTATTTGCAAAAGGCTAAGCACTGCCTTCTCTTTGCACGAGACTAAACATTGTCCCGGATCATGTGTGAGGCTAAGCCCTACCTTCCTATTTGCATAGGCTAAGCACCGCCTTCTCTTTGCACGTGACTAAGCATTGTCCCGAATCACGCATGAGGCTAAGCCCTGCCTCCCTATTTGCATAAGGCTAAGCATTGCCTTCTCTTTGCATAGGACTAGGCATTGTCCGGAATAATGCATGAGTCTAAGCACTACCTCCCTATTTTCATAAGGCTAAGCATTGCCTTCTCTTTGAATGGGACTAAGCACTTCCCCGAATCTTGCATGAGGCTAAGCCCTGCCTCCCTATTTGCATAAGGCTAAGCACTGCCTTCTCTTTGCATGGGACAAAGAACTGTCCCGAATCTTGCATGAGGCTAAGCCCTGCCTCCCTATTTGCATAAGGCTAAGCACTGCCTTCTCTTTGCATGGGACAAAGAACTGTCCCGAATCTTGCATGAGGCTAAGACCTGACTCCTATTTGCATAAGGCTAAGTACTGCCTTCTCTTTGCATGGGACTAAGCACTGTCCCGAATCTTGCATGAGACTAAACACTGTCTCACTCCTGCATTGGTCTTTTCTCTCGGGCTAAGCTCTGCCCTCAATTTCACACAAGATTAAGCCATGTATTGTTGATTCTAGCATCATGCCTCTACACCTCATGGGTTGAAATATAGCCAACTTATCCAAAGGCGTCATAGTCTGAAGGCACCATCCTCATAGCCGGAGGACATCATGTCATGGCCGGAGGATCTCCCAGACTTGCACATCATTATTCAAAGGCGTCATGGTTCAGAGGCATCATTGTCATGGCCCGAGAACATCATTTCATGTCCTGCGAATCCCTTACCGCACAACTCATGGCCCTGGACGTCATGGTCTAAGGACGTCATCCTCAACCGTCCAAATACAGTTTTCATGGTCTTGAGAGAATTTGCATCATGTCTAAGTTTTACGCAAATTTATACGTATATGCTTGCAGTACATCTTTTGACTTGCATGAGACCCTATGAGTAACTGTTATCCCAATAGGAGCAATCCCGCTCCAGTTCCTTCAGATTATTTCAAACCTGGCCGCTCACCGTAACTGTTTCACCTATTCAAAGCCTCGTATCCGTCCTTGTGACAACCCAATCGGGTTATTCCACCTGTGGATCCAGAACTACACGCGACCTGATTCCTGTAAAACCAGGGATATGTAAGCAGCTCGGAAACTAGAGTGCGGCCTATATCTCTCAAGTCACTCAATTCGGTCAAAATTAGCCATCATATCTTTACCAAACAACTCTTTCATCCTTCCCGGGTAAAGAGGGGCAGCTGTTGTTACCCAATTTTTCCCTATATATTTTCAAAATACATATATATTTTCAAAATAATGCATGAGCATCAACTAGCATTTTTTCATAATTTTTTGTATTTTTAAAATATTTTTAATTAATTTATCCCAACATTTTATTATCTAAATAATTACTAATTGCATCACAAATAATTTTATTGCTTAATTTTGTCATTTATATTTATATTAAGCTTTAATTATTTTATGCATAACTATATCTACATCTTTAGGTTATAATTGCAATAACTTTGCAATAATAGCCCATGTATGCATAATTACTTTATTTACACGAAAAATGACTTTTTGTAATTTTATAATATTAAGTGATTATTTTAAACATTGTTATATATAAAGAACATCTCTCATCATTTATTAATTATTTTTATAAATTATTATATTAATTTAAGTGGGTATTTAAAACATAGCCCTTTTTATTAAAATTTCCGGACCTACCCAATAGCCCAATACCCTATCCATGCCAATTATCCTAACCCATAACCCATAACCCATAACCCTGACCCAACTACCCTACCCGTCCAATAACATGCCCGCCTAAAATTAATCCTGGTCGTTGATCTCAGAAGATCAACGGCCTATAATCCACCTTCCTTATTTAATTATACCAAACCTAAAAACCCTAGCCTCATTCCCCCCCCCCCCAACCCGCCGTCTTTCCATCCCCTTCTTTCCTCTCTTCTCTCTCACCCCCCTCAAACCCTAGCCCGCCGTCACAAATCTCCCTTGATTCATGGGGTTTTCTTTCGATTTCATGCCTTATCTGGCCTCAACTCTCTACTGGTTGTATGATTTTCATGTTACTCGATGGAATCTCAAGAGACTCAAACCAAATCTGGTTCAAAGTATCTCATTTCTCGATTTTCTGTCTCTGTTCACTCTGATATCTGTGAGTACTAATATTTTCGTGTTTTTATGGTTTCAAATCTCTGGTTCAAACCAGATTTGATTCACTTTTGTTTATTTTCATTAACCTAGCTATTTCTGGTTGAATCCGTTTAGATCTCTTTAGATCTGGAGCAATTTTGTGTTTGTTTGGTATTTTTCCCTTAAATTTTCTGTTTTTACTATTATTGATAGCCGATTTTATTTACCCTAAAAGCTAGGGTTTTGATTTCTAATAAATTTCTACAAAAATGTTTTTAACATTTAAAATATTTTCATCATTGGTTTTTCTCATTGGTTTTTGACCTATTTTCACCTGGATCAATCAAGTTCCATATATAAGGTTTTTATATGTCTTAGGGATTCAATTATTCGACTATTTATTCTACTGTTTTGCTTGTTTACCTTTAACTCTATCACTTAAAGTGTTAATTAATTTACTTACCTAAATTAGGGGCTGAATTTAGTACCCGTATTCACTTATTAAGTTCTTACCTATTCTTAACTTATTTATGTACCCGTACTACTGGCTGATTTTGTGTTCTGACTCCTAATTAGTTTTGAAATTAGTTCTTGCTTTATTTAACCTCATTCTTAGCTACTGATTGATTTCATGTGAGATTTTCCTTAAATGAAGTGATACTTACTTGATTCTGTCGTACTAATTGATTCATGATGACCTTAATTGATTGATTAACTGATTTTCATACCTTATTTATGTGTAATTGATTTTCATACCTTATCTGTTTTACTTTATTGTATGCTATAAAAACCCTTCCTTTGTACTGATTTGAACACGCTTTTTCAACTTCTTCACTGAGCAACTTTATAACTTTCAAACTCTCTGTTCTAAAAAACTTAAGCTCTCTTTCTATTATTCTGATTTCTACATTGTTTGGCCGGCTGAAAGCCAGGGCTAGATTCTCTGGATTCAAACTATTATTGCATTTCTGTTTGCTTTATTCTCAACCGGTATGCTTTAACTCCTGTTATACTATTCTGTTCTATGTGCTTTATTTAGTTAGTTTATTTTAGATCCTCAGCATGATTCTGATTGTCATGTGACTACATGATCTCACTTAGTTAAAATTCTAAACTAAGTTATCTTCAATAATGTGAAACTCTTCCTAAGCCAGTTCTGAACTTTGATAGATACTACAAGCATGTAATCAATATGTGGCTAATTCTGTCTGTTTAATTCAAGTGTTCTTGCTTTTGTGATTGCTTTAAATACTATTATGACTATCTAGTCTAGAAAAATGCCAATCTGCTTGAGCCAAGTGCTGAATATGGATTATGTTTGTTTCTTGGTGCAGTTCTGTTTGCAACCCTGTAAGCTGAATCTGTTTGCTTCTGAAAATTAAATTTTTTTCTAAAACTGTCTCCCTTACCCTCTATGTACTGGTTTTCAAATTGCTACTCTTAGTTATTTAGGTTCCTGCCACCCCCAGTGTGAGCACTGCCTAGGGTCCTTGAAACTCCTCCGAACTTTGACACATTGGGGCTGGTCTTCCAATCTTTTATGAACTGTTTTTCTAAGTGAGGTTCTAGTGTGAGCATTGCCCGGGGTCCCTAAGGCCTTTGGGAACTTTGACACACTAGAAACCTAATTTTATGTGTCATGGATAGATCCCATTATGCGTCAGCTATGCTATGTTTGAAGGCCTGGTTCCTAGGTTTATATTGGGCCCGCTAAGGCTCTCTATAGTGTAATGGATATTGTTATGTAATTTATTCATTCTAGGATGTAATAATCTCTGTAATAAACAAATTTGGGGCTTATTAGTAAAAACTGGGGGGAGGGGGGGTTTCTATATCTTTGTTAAAACTCGGGTAGAAATCCTGCCTATAGGTTTATTGTGTTGATTTATTATGTGAATGCTATTACTCGTTTAGAGATCTTGCCTATAGGATTTTTCTGGCTGTTTATGACTCTGCATTTTCACATTTTTGGCATACTAGAGACACTTCCTATAGGTCTTCTGTTAATTCTGCATTAAAAATCCATGTTCATAGGATCTACACATATCTCCAATCTCAACGTGCATTAGTGATCATGTATATAGGATCCTATTTGTGTGAATTAATAAACTTTCCTGGCGATTTGCTTAAACAATTCAGCCCACATGTGATTAATAGATAGCATGCCTATGGGAATAAAAGGAATCAATTTCAAAACCTAGAAATCATGTCTATAGGATTTAAACTAATAGATATCATGCCTATAGGTTGAAATCAGTTTATGAACTTAGAAACCATGCTTATAGAGGTTTAAATCAAGTCAACACTTAAAGATCATGTCTATAGGAGTTAAATCAATTATGCAAATTAGAAAGCATGCCTATAGGATCTAAAAGGGATAAAACATGTCTTTATGAGTTAAAATCAGTAATCACTTAGAAACCATGTTATAGGTCTATAATTAACAGTTGTAGATATCATGCCTATAGGTTCTGCTAATCAGTTCTGAGTTTGACCTAGGAAAATCTGTAGGGTTACTAATAATTCTGGGCCTAAAATTGTAATATCTTGCTGCCTGAAAGTGCCCAGATTCAAGGCTTAATAAAATCAGTAGGCAAATTTATAGGTCCCGATGCTCGCCTTAAACAAACTGCTTCTTTACATTCTGTTTTTGCTCATCAAGATATCCTGCTTATAGGATTCTGAAATCAATAAAGTTTGTTGATTCAATTGCGTGCATTTGTTGTCTACTTGTGGAGGTCAATATGAGCCCTTATTTGCTCCTTACAAGATAGTCCTATCTGAATTTTTGTTTGTCACTTAGCTTTTCTCATTTTAAGCAACATAGGTCAGTCTAGAACCACCCTAAATAGAGGTCCTAAATACCTCCAGGACCATAGGTAAGGGACGGGTAGTGCACGCATAATGAACGAGTTAGAAGCTATTAGAACGTTTAGGTAACAACTGAAAGATAATAATTGGGTAGTAAAGGAGATGATGGCCCGTGCGCTAATACTATGAGTAGCACTCCAACTTGGAGAAGTTATAAAGTATTGCATGGAATGATCCTATAGGCTAAAAACCCTAGGAACCATTTAATCATGTTTAAAGTAATTTGTATTTGCCTAAATTGTTTTATTTTTCTTTAAGACTAATTCGCTTAATTAATGTTCGGTGTGGATCCACCTTTGTGGACCTCGAGGGGTGCCTAACACCTTCCCCTCAAGGTAATTTTGAGCCCTTACCCGATCTCTGGTAATGCAGACTAGTTTCATGAGTTATTTGCTCTAGGTGCCCTAACGCACCTTAATCCGTTAGGTCGTGACTCTTCAAATCCCTTACCCCTTTCCAAAAGGAATGGAGTTGTCTTAGAAATATCGAAATCCGATTTCGCGAGGAAAAGGGGACGCGACGATATAAATAATTATTAATGATCAATCATAAATATGAGTAGACGTTATATTAAGAAATTCCTTATAAAAGGGAATAAGATCCCACTTGTATGGGGACATTCTGATCATTATTGAAATATACTTTACATTCTTGTGCTCTTATTATTTTCCTATTTTAAAAGTCTATTTTCAATCATTGTTTTAGTTAATTCTCTTGAATATTAGAAGCCCGGGTACTTCTTAAAATAGCTTTGGCTAAGAATCTAATTCTTTGGTTAAACAACAATGGTGAGATCAAAAAGCGGAAAAGTAAGATTGAAATAAGTTTTGTATAGAATGTGGTGTAGGTTTTGCTAGTAAATTTTGTCTCCCCTATAATGATAATGGGGCTCACTATTTATAACTGTGTTTAGAGAAGGAGGTCCTAGGATCGTGCCCTCCTTTAATGTCAGTTATGAGAGTCATTGATGAAGATGTAACGGTGACTATAAATGTCAAATTCTCTGTAACGACCCGTTGCTCTTAATGCTGCAGAATATTCCTTATTAAATGCTACCGGACGCAAAGTATTTAATACACTTTTATGAACATCAACCTTTCCGGTGACAAGCGAAATGGCTATGTTCGGTCTTCGACCATCCACATCTAGGGTTCCACGTGTCTTTCCTTTAAAGGACCACGTGTCATATTATATTTCACCCTATACATGTAGGTTTTAAAGTTTAATTAACTCCTATTATTTTTCTCCTATTAATCATTTTAAGCCTTGTTGTATTGGAGTCAACAAAAGAAGAAGAAATTATTTGTGTGTGTGGGGGC